>JAJOOR010007491.1:0-37331 GCA_036250505.1 Solanum acaule | reverse complement strand
TTTTTTTTTTTGAAGATAAATGGAATTAAAAAAAAAATTGAGATAAGTATTAGTTAAATGACCATGTGGAACAAACACTTCATATTTTGGAAAAGTTTATGTATGGGAGAGTTTATCACATAAATAAATAAATTACATTAAATATATCACCTCTTTTTATCATAGACATAAGCATCAATTGGAACATATACTAAAGGAGGTGATATATTTTAAATAGTAAACTTATTTATTATAATAAACGCTTGAGAATATGCACAAAAACTTCTTAATTTTTATTTAATTAAAAGTGTCTAGTAAAAACACTCTATCTTTAACAGGAAGACATTTAATTGAATTTTACATGAAATATTTTTCTTTAACCATTATAGTATCTTAAAAATATTATATCTTTCTAACATTGAAATCTTTGGAATTGTGTTGGAGTGGTAAGTACTCTTTCATCCTTAACCAAGAGGTCTCGGGTTCGAGTCGCCTTTGTTAGGAAGCAGTTTACCCTAATGTGGGACTTCCTGGTGCGAATACGGATTTAGTTGACCATTCCAATGTTTCAAAATTCATTCAAGTTTAGGTGATACAATTAAAAAGGCCAAAACTAAAAATACAAGAAATACAATTCATTATATTTAATTAAATTACTAATCCATGATTTCCTCATACCACAGCTTGGCCTTACCTCACAATACAACACAAGAATAAAACACTTTACCCTTTGCAAAAGGAGGGTTAGGAGACTAATATCTACAAGTTAACCCCCGCAATAAGACACTAATCTATATTAAGCTAGCAAAAAAGTTTGTCTCATCATATTTCAATCTACTTGATGGCATTTGACCTTTATCCAAATAGAAAGGCCCTTTTGCCTTTGCTGGAAGATGTTGAAAGGAGTCGAAAGAAGAATTTTTTTTTACTGTTCATAGCCAGTTTTACCAGGTGATCCGCTATTTCGTTAGCCTCTCTAAAGTAGTGAGTTGCTTTAACATTAGCTTGTTTCATTCTTTGTTGTATCTCCTCAATGATGAAATTCAGCATGTAGTTGGATTACTGGTTATTCACAATCATATGAATTAGGAAATAGGTTCAAAGAGTCTGTCTCTTTGGTGAAATTCTTCAGATTTTTCAAAATGCAGAGGCTCTTAGTCCATAACTGGCAGCCTTAGCTTCTGCTTCTGTGATGCTGCTACCACTCGAAGGTGAGGAGAGAGCGAAGATAAGATTGCCTCTATCATCCCTCAAAACTCCCCTCATACCAGATTTTTCATTAGCTGGGCAGTAGCTTCCGTCAGTTTTCAATTTAAGGACGCCATTTTCAGGGAACTTCCAGCATACAATAGAAAGGTTTGAGGCAGGTTTCAGCTTCACAAATTTTTCACAAAGAGTGATCCAAAGTTATGTCGAACCAACTTTTGGATAAGCTTTAGCAATTGTACTCTGAATGCTGCACCCAATGAGTTGGATCATCATATATCTGTTGAGATTCCTTAAGCCTCCATAATTACTACACTCGGACCTTTGTTTCTAAATCTCCAAGCAGATAAGGCCTGGTATAGTTTGAAGAACTAGCTTGTGGATGGAGTTATTTGATTTTTGATTCCACCAGTTGTAAGTTCTGATTGCCAGTGGCCCTCCAAAGTGCTTCCACACATATTGAGCTCCTCTCCATGAAGAAAAACATGTTGCATTTGATTTTCATTTTAGGAAGAGAGCAGCAGTTGCATAGAGTATCCTTCAGAATACCAAATCTGCTAATGACTTCATCAAAGGAAAGTTTTCACTGCCAGAATTTCCAAACGAAAAATGAAATCTTAAAAGGAATGTTGGAGTTCCATACCTGATCAATATTGTGGTCTGTTGGAATATTTCCCATCTTCTGTGAGGTCCCAAAAGACCTTGTCTTGAGTGTCATACTTGCCAATTCCAATGGTCTTGATATGCTGAATTGTGCTATCTCGTAGGATGTTCTGCATCTTTGCATTGTCCCAAGTTCCATTGGTAATGAAATGTCTTACTAGAATCTCGGTATTCTTCTCTGTTTCATGGTAATCATTGGCTAGAGGACCTTTGCTACTCCAGTTGTCCCGCCAAAAACTACAATTTCCAGAAAGGTAGTAGTCAGAAAAGAAAATTGTGGATAAAGTATAAACCAAGTATTGGTGTTGTCAAAGACTCAGAAGCGAGGTGCAAAACAGTTCGAGTGCTTCACCCTCACTTAGTTGGCGCTTCAGTGCAGCCACAAAGGTACTAAAGCATACACCTTATCACCAATGGGCTTTATCCTAAAGAGACGACACTAAACAATGACTTACACGTACATTTCTAAATTCTTTTATCCTTACTATAATTTTCATTTGTACTTACAATTATTATTCGTAAATTACATTCGTTTCATTTTACTTTATCCTTCATTTCCACATTTACAACTAAAGTCCATGATTTAACTGTCCTTTGCGTTTAAAGGCTTAAGTCCCACCAAAGCTTAAGTTTTTTCCCTTCAATAACACTCTCAAATATTTCCAAAATACTAACCATGCAGAATTTTCTCTTCTATATCCAACAAGCAATGGCTCTTAACCTTCATATTTTCAACATGCAACTGATATCAAGTTACAACTTACAAGTATGGGGTCTACACCTATATACTGCACATGAAGACTTCTCTTTTCAACAAGCACAAGATATGGTCCTTAATTTTAATCCTTTTGACATGCACATGTACATATTAGAATACAAACTCTAGACATAATAGAAGCATTCTACAATAATAAAATATACAAAAGCACACGTACAATAGCTAATGGTTTACCTCAGTGAATTTCAGTTTAATTAAAAAAGAATCTGCTATATATACTTCTGACTGGCTAAATCTAATCCAAATAAAGTTCACGATGTACAAGTTTATAGAGAAGAATTTCTCACACTAAGTGCAGAGTACGCAGTAGCATCGGGTATTATGCCTGCCTCAATCATCTGATTGTATAATCGGAGGGCATCACTTGATCTGCCTTCTTTTGATAAGCCAGAAATCACTGTTGTATGAGTCACAACATTCGGAACTAACCTCTTTGTAGGCATCTCATTGAAAAGCTTCAGAGCATCATCTACATTCCCTGATTTGCATTCCCCATGTACAAGTGAGGTGTATGTATAGACGTTAGCTATCAAGTCCTTCGATTCCATGACAATTCTTAGCTTATAAGCTTCATTCATCATACCTTTCTGGCAATAACCATCTATCAGTGCAGTGTATGTATTGGTGTTAGGCTTAACTCCGTTACTCTCCATCTCAATAAGTATCCTTTTAGCTTTAATAAAATCTCCTTGCTTGGAATAACCATCTATCAACGCAGTATATGTTGTTGTGTTAGGCTTAACTCCTTCAGTTTCCATCACCCTAAGTATCTTTTTTACGTCAACAATTTTTCCCAGCTTGCAATAACCATCTACCAGTGTAGTGTATGTTCCCGTGCAAGGCTTAATTCCCTTAGTTTCCATCTCAATAAGTGCCCTTTTTACTTCCACAAAATTTCCCTGCTTGCAATAAATATCGATCAAAGTTGTATAACTAATTGTATCTGGAGCTACACCTCGATACACCATTGAGAGCAACAACATTTTTGCTTCATTATACAATTCTAGCTTACGCAGGCCTGTAGCAATTATATTGTAAGTATTTGCATCAGGTTGATATCCTTCACCTTCCATAATTGTCTGTAGCCTCAGTGCTTCATCCACATTACCTTGCTTACAGTAACCATCCATCATCGTATTAAATATGACCCGGTCTATGCTAATGCCCTTGCCTTGCATCTCATTTAGCAAATTTTCAGCTCCTTGCATTAGTCCAGCCTTGCAGAAACCATTTATCAAAGCTCAATATGTGTGACCATCAGGAATGCATTCATAACATTACCTAACTTACTATAACCACTAATCATGGAGGTGCATAAATGAACATTTGGCTCTATACCATTCTCTTCTATTTCCTTAAACAACCTCTCAACCTCTACAAGATCGCCAAAAGTTGAATATCCTTTAATCAGAAGTGTATAACTAGTCAGAATGAGATCAAAACCATCCTTCTCCAATTTCCTCAAAATCTCCTTCACAGCCACAAAATCTTTTATCTTCATATATGCTTGTAACAGTATGTTATAAGTATAATCACTTGGTTTCACCCTTTAACTAGCCATTTCATCCACGAGCTTTCTAGCCTCACAAACCTCCCCTATTTTACACAATCCATCAACTACCACCGTCATCGCATAAACTGTAATTTTCACATTAAACTCAACCATCTTATGGAAAAACTCGAACAACGAATCATATTGCCTTTGCCTTTTCATAGCAAGCAAGCAAACCATACAAGCTCTATCATCAATTCTAAAGAGCCCTTTTTTCGTATAATCAAAAACTTGTAGAGCTTCATTAAACCTCATGTTATTAACATAAACACTAAATAACATATTAAACATCTTCCCTATAACCTTACACTTTACATGATTCTCACTCAACAAAGAAGCTATTTTTGAAACTGGTTTCCTCATACCATCAGTAACAACAACAACATTCAATATATTCTCGGCTTCAGCAAACTCCTTGGATTTTAACAAGTCTACAACCACGGCTAAATGGGTTTCAAGATTGGGACTTTGCTTGAATTTGAAGAAATTTGAGAAAGAAGAAGGGGAAGGGGGAAAGAGGGAGATTAATTTGGCAATTTCTTCAATGGGTCTATTGGGAAAACGTTGTTTTATCAGTTGGTAAAACTTTTGAGTCGACATGTGAAGAATAACTCAATACCTATAACCTTGAACAGTGCAATTTGAAATTTTCATTTCTGAACTTCAGAAATATAGGTTACCTCTATTAACGCAGCTGGACATACCCTGTTTTCCGTCGAGCTGGAAATACCCTGTTTTCCGGCGAGCTTGAGATACCCTGTTTTCCGACGAGTTTCGGCGAGTTTCCGGAGCTGGCGAGTTAATAAAATTGTAATTTGAAGCTTTTAAGAGAACTTGGAGAAGACGGCTGTGAAGAATTTTGATTGAATTACAAATGAGGTCTCATAAAAGGTATACAAATTGACCCTCTATACTTTTAAGAAGTTACATTTAGTCCTCATATTTGACTTTGCTACTAATTTGGTCCAATTATTCCTCTCCGTCAACTCAATTTCAAATTTAGCACCTCGTGCAACTTAAATTTGTCATTGTTTTATTTAGACATTTAAATTATAATTTCTTCTTATTAAAAATTTGAACACATGATAAACGGATAAAATATTCTTAATAAGCACTTTCTATTCATAATAGAGTTGATTTCTCAAATTGTTACTCAATTAATAGTTATTATCTCGTAAAATTACTTTTTTCTTTGTGGAAGATAAATGAAATTTTTTAAGATAATAACTATTAATTAAATGACCCTGTGGAATAAACCCTTTCATATTTTGGAAAAGTGTATGTATGTGTTCATAAGAGTCTATCACATAAATAAATTAATTACATTAAATGTATCTCTTCTTTTTATTATACACATAAGCATCTAATGGAACTTATACAAGGTGCTGTAGCTTCTTATAATGATCGAGAATACGCACAAAATCTTGTTAATTTTATTTAATTAAAAGTGTCTAGTAAAAACACTTTATCTTTAACATGAAGACATTTCATTGAATTTTACATTATATTATCTTGAAAATATTATCTCTTTCTTACATTGAAATATTTGGAATACACATATTTATTCACGACATATATAAGATTAACATTTAATTATACAAATAGAAAGGCCCTTTTTGCCCTTGCTGGAAGAAGTTGAAAGGAGTCGAAAGAAGAATTTTGTTTGACTGTTCATAGCCAGTTTTACCAGGTGATCCGCTACTTCGTTAGCCTCTCTAAAGTAGTGAGTTGCTTTAACATTAGCTTGTTTCATTCTTTGTTGTATCTCCTCAATAATGAAGTTCAGCTTGTAGTTGGATTGCTGGTTGTTCACAATCATCGGAAATAGGATCAAAGAGTCTTGTCTCTTTGGTGAAGTTCTTCAGAATTTTCAAAAGGCAGAGGCTTAGTCCATACTGGCAGCCTGTGCTGCTGCAACAACTCGAAGCTGAGGAGAAAACCAAGATGAGATTGCCTCTATCATCCCTCAAAACTCCCACCATACCAGATTTTCCACTAGCTGGGCAGTAGCTTCCGTCAGTTTTCAATTTAAGGACGCCATTTTCAGGGAACTTCCAGCATACAATAGAAAGGTTTGAGACAGGTTTCAGATTCACAAGTTTTTCACAAAGAGTGATCCAAGGTAATGTTGAACCAACTTTTGGATAAGCTTTAGCAATTGTACTCTGAATGTTCCAGCCAACCTGTTGGATCATCATACATCTGTTGAAATTCATTTTGCCTCCATAATTACTACACTCCTTTGTTTCTGAATCTCCAAACAGATAAGGCCTGGTATAGTTTAAAGAACTAGCTTGTGGATGGAGTTATTTGATTTTTCATTCCACCAGTTGTAAATTCTGATTCCCAGTGGCCCTCCAAAGTGCTTCCACACATATTGAGCTGCCTCTCCATGAAGAGGAACATGTTGCATTGATAATCTTCTTAGGGAGAATGCAAAAGTTGCATAGCGTATCCTTCAGAATATTAAATCTGCTTATGACTTCGTCAAAAGAAAGTTTGCCCTGCCAGAATTTCCAAACGAAAAATGAGATCTTAAAAGGAATGTTGGAATTCCAATGTTCCATACCTGAGCAATAGTGGTCTGTTGGTTTCCTTTGTCAAATCAAACTCCAAGTTGAATTGTTGGAATATTTCCCAGGTCCCAAAAGACCTTGTCTTGAGTGTCATACTTGCCAATTCCAATGGTCTTGATATGCTGAATTGTGCTATCTCATAGGATGTTCTGCATCTTTGCATTGTCCCAAGTTCCATTGGTAATGAAATGTCTTACTACAGTCTCGGTACTCTTCTCTGTTTCATGGTAATCATTGGCTAGAGGACCTTTGCAACTCCAGTTGTCCCGCCAAAAACTACAATTTCCAAAAGGGTAGTAATCAGAAAAGAAGATTGTGGAGATAGTATAAACGAAGTATTAGTGTTGTCAAAAACTCAGAAGCGAGGTGCAAAACAGGTTGAGTGCTTCACCCTCACTTAGTTGACAGTGTAGTGCAGCCACAAAGGTACTAAAGCATACACCTTATCACCAATGGACTTCATCCTAAGGCTAGACAATAACTTAATTGTAAAACTCTAATTCTTTTATCCTTACTAAAATTTTCATTTGTACTCATAATTATTATTCTTAAATCACATTCAGCTTATTTTACTTTATCCTTCATTGCACCCTTTCCACTAAAGTTCATGCTTTAATTGTCCTTTGCGTTTAAAGGATTAAGTCCTACCAAAGCTTAAGCATTTTGTCTTCGATAATACTCCCGAGTATATCCGAAGTACTAACCCTGCATAATTTTTTCTTCTATATGCAACAAGCAACGGCTCTTGTCCTTCATATTTTCAACATGCAACTGATATCAAGTTACAACTTACAAGTATGGGGTCTACAGCTATATACTGCACATGAAGACTTCTCTTTTCAACAAGCACAAGATATAGTCCTTACTTTTAATCCGTTTGACATGCACATGTACATACTAGAATACAAACTCTAGACACGGCAGAAGCATATTACAGCAAGAACATATACACAAGCACATGTACAATATCTAATGGTTCAATTTACTGAATTCCAGTTTAATAAAAAACAATCTGCTATACATACTTCTGACTGGCTAAATCTAATCGAAATGAAGTTCATGATGTACAAGTTTATAGAGAAGAATTTCTCACACTAAGTGCAGAGTATGCAGCAGCATCGGGTATTACACCTGCCTCTATCATCTGATTGTATAATCGGAGGGCTTCACCTGATCTGCCTTCTTTTGATAAGCCAGAAATCACAGCTGTGTAAGTCACAACATTCGGAACTACACCCTTTGTAGGCATCTCGTTGAAAAGCTTCAGAGCATCATCCACATTTCCTGATTTGCATTCCCCGTGTACAAGTGAGGTGTATGTATAGACGTTAGGTATCAAGTCCTTAGATTCCATGACAATTCTTAGCTTATAAGCTTCATTCATCATACCTTTCTGGCAATAACCATCTATTAGCGCAGTGTATGTATTGGTGTTAGGCTTAACTCCATTACTTTCCATCTCAATAAGTGCCCTTTTAGCTTTAACAAAATCTCCTTGCTTACAATAACCATCTATCAGCGCAGTGTATGTTGTCGTGTTAGGCTTAACTCCTTTAGTTTCCATCTCAATAAGTGCCCTTTTTGCTTCAATAAAATTTCCGTGCTTGAAATAACCATCTATCAGGGCGTTGTAAGTTTCCGTGCTAGGCTTAATTCCCTTAGTTTCCATCTCGCTACGTATCCTTTTTGCTTCAAAAAAATCACCCTGCTTGCAGTAAATATCAATCAAAGACGTATAAGCCAATACATTTGGAGCTACACCTCGATCCACCATCGAGAGCAACAACCTCTTTGCCTCATCATGCAAATCTAGCTTACGCAGGCCAGTAGCAATAATATTGTAAGCATTTGCATCAGGCTCATGTCCTTCATCCTCCATAATTCTCTGTAACCTCAACGCTTCATCCACATTACCTTGCTTACAGTAACCATCCATCATCGTATTAAATATAGCTCGATTAATCCAAATTCCCTTGCTTTGCATCTCATTAACCAGAACTTCAGCTTCTTGCATTAGTCCAGCCTTGCACAAACCATTTATCAAAGCCCCGTATGTGTGACCATCAGGAACAAGTCCTCTCTCAGTCATTTCGTCGAACACTTGATATGCCTTCCTAATATTACCTAACTTACAATAACCACTAATCATAGATGTGTATAAATGAACATCTGGCTTTACACCCTTCTCTTCAATTTCCATAAATAATCTCTTCATTTCTCCAAATTCTCCAAAAGTTGAATAACGTTTAATCAGAAGTGTATAACTTTTCGGGTCGAAATCCCATCCTTCCTTCTCCATTGTCCTCAAAATTACCTTCACAATCAAAAAATCTGGTTTCTTTATACATGTATTTAATAGTTTTTTATAAGTGCAATTATTTGGTTTCACAAATTTTTCATCCATGAACTTTCTTGCCTTATGAAACTCCCCCATTTTACACAATTCATCAATTACCACTGTCATCGAATAAACTGTAAATTTCACTTCAAACTTAACCGTCTGCCGGAAAAAACTCGAACAAGGAAGCATATCGTTTTTGCCTTTTCATAGCAAATACACCATATGAGCTCCATTAATCATTTATTTCAATGGTTACCGGAGGAAATAAGTCACCGGCGAAAAGAAGCCACATACATGTTTTCCGGCGACAGTGACTGATTTCCGACGGGGAGAAAAGTGTAATTTGGAGTTCCTCAGGACTTGGAGAAATATGGGTGAAATGAATTTTTAGCCCTTGTATGGTTTTGAAGGAGTTAAAATTGGCCCCATATACTTTTAAAAGATTCAATTAAATCCTCATATTTGACACTTGTGTTGCAAAAGGAAGTCCTTTTAACTACTCTACTCACTTTTAGTCCATTATTTGTGTAATTATCCCATTTCATCAACTCAATTTTAATCTCATATATGCAGTTGAAAACAATTTCAAATAACATGGTAGTATTTATTTAGTCCTCTAATTCATTTTCAATTTGTTTGTCCTACTTCTGTTTTTAATTCATAGAAAACAATTTACCTTTTTCTTAATCTTTTATTCCATTAGATGATTCTTTTTAGACATGGTACGGACAACAAGAAAGAGTATACATAATTCAATGGAATATTTACTCATACAACAAATGAAGTAACCTTCATTCTTGGAATCATTATATTGTTAGCATCAATTTTGTAACAATCAAGTAAATTTCATAAAACTATTACAACAACAATAATAACATATTCAGTGTACGTAATATCACAAGTGAGATCTAGGAAGTTGATGTATACTCAAACATTATCTCTATCTTATAAAGACATAGAAACTGTTTCTGAAAGATCCTCGACTTAATATATGTACACACCTCAAGAAGCAGAATGAATTAAGCCAAGAATTGAAAACCTATTTAACTTTTTGTTGTTCTCCATGAACTTGAAGTTGTTTGTGCAAACATCATTAAGTGGCTGATGATGATGATGATGATCAGGAGGCTCTGCAAGAACTTGAACTTTGACAATAGATCCATCTTTGATATTATAAACAGATAAAAATTGATCACTTTTCATTTCTTTAGACTTGTGATAAAGTCTCATGTATTCATCTCCCCATACCTTTTTGATTATTTTCATCAATTCTCTTACACTACTTTTTTCTCTAACTTGAGCATAGAATTCTGATGTTGGAGACTCAAATTTGATCTTCATAATTCTTTGTTCTCTAGCCATTGTTTGTACAAAATAGGGGAAGGAAGGAATTGAAGATTTATAAATAATATAAAGTTGTCTTGGAATGTTGAGAGGATATATCAATGTTATTGAGTATACTATAAATAAGCTTTTGGGATGGGCATATTAGTACTTTGCTTAATGGGATAAAGATAATAATCTCTTTTTATTTAAGATTAATTTTGTCTCATTTTTAATTTGAGGTGTTAATTAATCACGGAATTGTTGTATCTTATATAGAAGATAAGTTAAAAGTAATATCTTATAAAATATCTCAACTCAAGAGATATCCTTCATTATTTCATCTCACGTACCAAATGATCCATCAAAGGTTTAATTTTGTAACCATTAATGTTTCTTAATAGGCAAAAAATGTATAGTGTTCACATGAATATATATCTATCCAAATATATATTTTATATCCCAATTTTTGACGGTATATTTGAGAGACACGGTCAGGATTTTAAGTCTAATATTTTTTGGATTTTTGATAGACTATTTATACATATCAAGTGATTTTTTTAATATAAATATAAAAATTTTAAGTTAAAGCTATTGAGTTCTGTCAAATCTTTATATATATAATTTTAATCACCAATATCGAGGTTGAGTTGATAGAATGAAAGAACCCATTATAAAGAATGGTTCCTTTTTATTAAGCCATACGCGATGTAGATCTAATTTAATCGGATTCTTTAGGTACCAAATACCACATGATGGCTAGGAGAAAATAATACTTTAAAGCTTTGTAAACAAAGAATAAATATGTAAATTGACAAAAATGTTTAATATTTTCGTACTTTATATTCCTTTCTTTCCACTTAAGGCAACGACTTTTTTTAAGGGGTTGGGGTATTGGTAGCAAACTTAATTGGATTGGATTAGATAGAGAACAAATCATTATATACTTTTTAGTCAATAACAATGCACAGACTATTTTGACTATGACATATGAAAACAACATAATACATAAATATTATTTTAAATTTAACGTATTTTATTTAGATTTATCTTGAACTATCAGTTATCTTAATTACTAATTCCTTGAACTTGAATATTTAATATTAACATTTATCCTTGTAACTATGAATAATTTTAATTCATAACAAAAACGAGAAGCTTTGGGCAAACCTAAATTTTCTTAGTTGGTAGTTTGCAAGTTGTTGGCTGCTGGTTTGGTTACATAGAATGAGAAGACTAGTAGTATAAATTCTAAGATATTTGTTTATACAAACTTAAATTTGTTAGGTGTGTGTGATGATTAGTTTGACTAGTTTGGACAAATTCTTCTTCAAACGCGGCGACACGCACACAACTTTAAAAGCTTGTTAGGATAAATATAGACATTTTTGAACTAATCTGAGTTTCTTCAAAAAATTATATTTTAATCCAAAATTTTATAGGATAAAAATCTATAGCTTTATTTTCATTTCATTAATTGTATATTATAACTTTGTTAAAACTAACATGCAAGTAAGTCGACTAGTACATAGTGACAGTTGATTACAAGTCTAAAAAAAAATTCAATTCATCCCCCTTCTTAAGTTTCAGTAAGTGGTCCCCCTCAGATATTATGTAAATTATGTTCTTCTACTCGTGAATATATTTTTCCTCCATATAAATCCTCGTAAATGGAACTCCGACCAGCTTTTTCCTGCCAACAAGAGGAATAAGGCAAGGAGACCCCCTCTCACCCTACATATTTATCATCTGTATGGAATCTCTCTCAAGACTCATACACTTCGCCATCCAAAAAAGCCTTTGGAAACCGGTAGGCTAGGTAGAATAGGAGTTTCTATATCTCACCTTCTTTTTGTGGATGACATCATCCTTTATGCCAAAGCTGACTCCATAAATGCATCCTCGATAATCCACATCTTCAATACTCTATCAAACCAATCGAGGCAAAAAATCAATTTCAACAAATCCTCTATCCTTTTTTCGTCTAATGTTAGTTCTGATGTGAGGAATGAATTATCTACTAATCAGAAAAAATAGGTAAATATCTAGACTTACCCATTACAAATCATCATCCGAAGAGCCAAAACTACCAATACATTATAAACCACCTAAATAAAAAACTTAGTGGGTAGAAAACACGATTTCTTTCCCTAGCAGGAAGAACTACCCTCATTAAAGCAGCCTAGCCACCATTCCAACTTATGCAATGCAATGCAACTTAATTCCCCAAGCTACTATTAAACATACAGACTGCATACATAGAAATTTCCTTTGGGGTTCAATACCAGACAAGAGAAAGTTCTACTTAGTAAATTGGAACACGTGCACCACCGCGAAGAATCAGGGTGGTCTAGGCCTCAAAAACACGAGTGATATTAATTTCTCACTTCTAGTTAGCTTGCATTAGAGATTTCTAAGTAACAAAGACAATTTGTGGGTTAAAGTGCTTTCAAAAAAATATATCAATAGGAGAAATAAAGCCTTTACTAACAAAGTTCACTCCTACGACTCATATATCTACCAACTATTCCATAAAGGTATCTCTTGGAACATAGGTGATGGAACCAAAATAAATCTTTGGAATGAAAGATGGATTGAAGGGACTCATACTCTACGAGAAACTACCCATAGACCCCTTAATAAATCAGATATAGAGCTTGTAGTAATGGATGTAAAGAGAAACAATGATTGGGATTTATCCAGAATCTCTTTCGAACTTCCTGCCCATATAAGATCCTCCATTCACAATACTTACACTTAGCTATACATGCCCAAAAAAAATACTCACTTTTGAAATCTTAGTAGTAGCGGTAAATTTAGTGCAAGTAGTGCCTACAACCTTTTCCTAGACGCTAATAAAGAAGACCATATTCAAACTCCTGTGAACTTGAGGGAGGCTAATAGAGTCGCTGATGCTTTAGCTGAATACGGAAGGAAATCAAAGGATCTTACTATGATTATAAACAAACTATATATTTTTGATGCGTCTCCTTCGTTTGCTGCTAACATTCTAGAAAGAGATGCTAATGGAACTGTTTCAGTTAGATCAATTCCCTTTTGTATGGATAATCCTTTATAAATAAATAACGCCTTCTGTTTATTAAGCAAAAAAATATTTTTTCTATCAAAAACTTCTTACTGATGAGTCAAATTCCAATGAAGTGTTTATCGAATATCCCCAATACGCGATTTTTTGGTGATTATGTCTTTCTAGGCTTCTAGCATTGATAACCAAAATGACCATGAATCAATTGGGCTTCAAATATGTAGGCTAAATTGCGTCATAGACTTCCTTATAGTATTCTTAAAATAAACAAATAAAGTACTGCAGATCCTCCCAGAAAAGAAAAAAAGAAAATTTATAATTAATTAAGAAACTCACAAAATTAGTGGTTGGATGAATTTTTAAAAAAGAAATGAAATACCGTGATGGGGTCTTAGATTGACGAAATGGAATTTCCTTTTATTCCTTTTTTTCTTCCCCACCACATTGGGTCCCGGTTCAATTAAATTCGCATCGTATAAGACCTATTCACGAAGAAAACAATTTCTAACAAAGATTTTGTTTATATTCAAGAAATCCAAGACTTCTAACTATGAACTTAAGGATGTATAGATAGATCGTATCTATCACATTACAACCCTAATTTGTAAAAGGAAAAATATTTATTGAGTTACCATCGCTCTCCCTTGACTATTGGTTCATCAACTAATTCTTAAGTTTGGAGAGAGGCGATTCAAAGATCTAAAGTCAATACATTAAGAATCACAATCAGAATTCTATTGCAAAGCATAACCAATTGCTATCCAACAACTAAGTAAAAAACAAATTAAATCATCACAAAAATTGTAAGCATAAAACAAAATCACAACATAAAAATTCCCATTGATCAATCCAACAACATCAAATTACATTTTTGTTTCATCAACTCAATACCATAACATCTAGTCCTACACCACCACAACTTCTAAGAAAAAATAATCTTAGATGAACTTACAATTTTAATCGTCTTTCACGGTTCTTCAGCAAAGACAGTGACTTTGATAACGGAGCCATTTTTAACACCATATGTAGACAAAGTCTGATCACCCTTCATTTCAACAGAATTATGGCTTAGTAACATATAGTCACTTCCCCATACCTTTTTCACAATTTTGATCAAATCTTTCACTTTATCACTTGCTTTCACTTCAACATAAAATTCAGAAGTTGGTGACTCCACTTTCACTTTGATTTTTTGTTCTGCTCTAGCCATCTAGGGTAAAAAAGAAATGGGGAAAATTGTTGATAAAATAATGAAAAAGATACAAGTTTTTATAGAGAAAATTTAGTTTTACTCAAAAGCCAGCTGTATCCTAGGCATAATATATATATATAGACAAAAAGTTGTCAAAGATAAAGACAAATTAAAACATTGGCTTAAATGTTTTTTGATTTGGTTGGTTGGTATTTTGAATTATTTTATCTGTTTAGATAAAAAAAGAAATAAATACAGTCAAATCTCTCTTTAGTAATATTGTTTATTTGAATAATTTTTTTGGACTACTATAACAAAATAATCCTATAAAATAAATATTATATACCATAATATAAAAAATTAGTTCCCAAAGAAAAAAAATTGGCCATTATAATAAAAAGAGAGGTCTGATTGTATAATTTGAATTATATATGATAAAAGTCTTTTTATAAAAATTATAACTTGAAGTTTACACAGTTAAATTTCTAATTTCTGTATAAAGATGTTATTTGTTTGATATTTTTTTGTTCCTATAACATAACATAAAAAGTTAGCTTCACTTTTTTTTTTGCCATTATAATGTGATGTGTTAGCTATTTTTGTTTTTTTGCCACTATAATGTAATGTTTTAATTGGTTTCTTGTCTGGTATTTCATATTCATTATAGTAAAATATTGTTATAAAGAATTTATTTATTTTTATAAACGCTATAGAAAATATATAATTGTTGTAAAAGGTTTGATTGTAATTAAATTATATATTTTGTATAACAAAAATATTTTCCTGAAGAAAAAAAAAGGGTTTTCCCTGATGTGATCATTTTATGTGTTTGATTACCATGAAATCCATCAATATAATCATCGATTTATTAATATTACTAATTTGGTGTAAGTGTTTTGCACATGTGTCTTGCGTCATATCCAAAAAATTATTAAAAAATAGAAATTGATGTTAAAAATAAATGGTGTATCTATCTAAATGACTAGAATTTCATACAGGAAGGTTAAAACGTTATTTAAATAAATGTGAGCCTCTTTTTTTAATTATTTTTTTTGTTTACCATATAATATAAAAAATATTGATTTTAAAGTCTTAAATGTTAGAATTTTTAATATAGTTCAAAAAAGGAAAGATTTAAAAAGCAAATTTTTGATCAATTTTAAGTTACTAAATAATAGGAGTTCTTACCAATTACAAATAAGTAAAGACTTAATAGTTATACTTATAATAATTTCAAAATCCTCAATGATAATAACTAAATGAAAAATTATTTGAGAAAAATAATAAATAACAATTTTGTCTATGATAAAATCTTTTAATGGAGGAAAAATATACAATCAACAATATAGTAAAATATATATTTTAAAGATTAACAATTATCTATCTATATTATATTCAAAGCATGTACGTGAATTTTTATTTTAGGTTTTAACCTTATTCTTTCAGAAGGACTTTTGGGAGAAAAACTTTGGAGAAGACACCAGTTTTTTTTTTTTTTTTTTTGTATTTTATCTGGAGATTAGTAATTAGTGATTATTATCATACATTTAGTATTTTAGTGTGATATACAAATAATATCACAATTATGGGTATAAATAATGTCGAAATTACTAATTCCAAAAAATTAAAAATTGGGAAAATGTCTGAAATATATTCGAACTTTGATCGAAATTGTTGTAACAATATTGAACGTTGGAAAAAATCTTTTATCCCCTGCACCATTTAATAGTGTATTTTAAAGGTATATATGTGTCCATGTGGACATCATAAATATTGCATTATTATAAATAGTAATGTGTCCACGTAGGCACATATATACCTTTAAAATACACTATTAAATAGTGCAGGGATAAAAGGTCCTCCATAAAATTTGGTATCGTAACAACAATTTCGGCCAAAGTTAGAGTCTTTTCCCTTAAAATTCAATCAAACTAGAAATATAATTATTCTAAAATTACTATTTGTAATCCCACCAATCAAATCAACCCTTAGAAAGCCTTTGCTTTCCAATTACTTATTTGGACCAATTTGGATGAGTGGGCAAATTCACAATTTATTATTGTTTTCCGTTTGAAGTACTTATAGGACAAAGTCGTTAAGGTTCGATAAGAATATGTCATTTTGGACTTTTTGCAAATAACAAAATGTTCTAATCCAGCAAAAAAAAAAATATATAATGCGTGAAGATTCTTCTTTTCTACATTATTCCGGAAAATAGGGTTTTTAAGAGAAAATCATAAATAATTTTATGTGAATGTTTGATTATTGTATACCTATATTTGTTCATAAATACTACATAAAGGTGTTTTCTTTTCGTACCAAACTCAAGTTGCAGTGTTGCTGCCAAGCATATCATTCGTAATTGATTGCATAGTTTCCCTTATATATATATTGATGACAAAAAATATATTCTCAAATAAATTTTCTAAGAATCGATCACTATTCTAAATATTATAGCTTGTAAAATTATTGTTCAATGTTTATAACGTCAGAATATGGAGGGCTTAGGTTGTTCCCATCCTGAAAATTTTGAATTCTTGTGTGTAGTGCATGGGCGCCCATATCTTCCAAACGATCATATAGTATGATTACTCATCTTATATGAGCAGATCTCATCTATCCTTTATAAGGGGTCATGTGTTCGAGCTGCAGGAACATGTTTTTTTTTCATTGGTTAAAAAATTCAAAAAAAATTACTTCTTAAAATTAAGAAAAATAACTTTTCTAATTGAAATAGTAAAAACAAGTCGCATTATTTCCTCCCGACTAACAACCACCCACCAGTGGCGTAGCCACATGTGACATGGTGGTAAGGGTGTTCAATTGGACACCCTTCATCGGGAAAAAATATCACATATACAAGTAAAATGATACACGAAATTATTAAATAACATATTTTGGACACCCTCAACATAACAAGCTATTATTTTTGAACACCCTTTGTAAAAATCCTGACTACGCCACTGCCACCCACCCCATCATCCAACCATTTGTCTATTGTGGACCATGACTTAACAAAGACTAGTACTGGTAGTATTAGGAAGAAACAAAATAAACCAAAAATTCCATCTTATTTGTTGCCCAAAATACCAGATTCTAATTAATGCTCGACTAATTTTGAATTAGAAATTTATATAAAGGGATTTACAAAAGTAATATATCATCCTTAGGATTTAAAATTGTAACCAAAAGCAAATTTTGAATTCCTTTTACCATCATATTAAAATCTTTCTTATGGCAAAGGGATTAAAAGGTTTATATATAATTAAAATAATTCATTTTTATCCTATTTATACCATATAGTTTTTATTCTATATACTTCTGAACTTGATTCCTGTTTCCAGGTGCAGAAAATAGGAAGAAATGAAATTTCAATTACGCAAAAGAATTAATTAAGAAGGATAGTAGATTCAAAAAATTATTATTATAGTGGACCAAGGTAGGTAGGGTATATAAAAAAATGCAACAATATCACACGTGAGATTTATATTTGTGTGATTTTGACTAATTTTTTTAAAAATTGTCTTTGTCGTTATATATATATGAGAAACTTCTCTTATATCAAGAGAATTCAACAATTTATGTAAATAAAATAAATAGTTTATTTTATTTATTAATATAGTATAATTTTTGACATAAAAATCCAATTAAATCTAAGCATGGTGTAATATTAAGGTAAAATCATAAGTAGCCACTTATTAGTCTTCGTAATTGTAAAAAAAAAAAAAAAACAGTTATCATACAGTTTCAAATTCCGCTCATGTAATTGTCATTAAATTTTGGGAGAAGTGACAAAAATGGTCCCTTATCTTTGATAATAGGTTCAAATTAGTCTTCTAAGTATCATTTAAGCAGTTATGGTCATTTAAGATCACCAAAAGTGAGCACTTTTAATATTTACCAAACTATAATAGCTAAATTTAACATGAGAAAAAGTAATCATAAATACTAGAATATTTTATCAAAATAATTGTGACATAAAACTACACCGGACACGAAAAATAGATAAAAATAATAATAGAAATTGCTCCTCGAAAAATTACTACAGACTATTGAAATAAACCAAAATAACATAAACTACTAAAATTGTATTCCAAATATGAGTTCCCGTTGGATATTTTATATCTTCTCAGTCGGATTAAAATTTAACTATGAAAATTTGATAAATATTCGATAGAAATTAAAAAAAAAATCTCACTTTAAAGAAATTAAAAGCTCAAAACTATTCAAATAATATGTAAAATACTTCAATATAACTTCTTAACATCGAATAAAAAAAAGAACAAGAGGATATGGGAATAGGATAATGCTTTTCTCAACCTAAGGAAAAAAACATAGGCCGGTGGAAAATTTGATGAAAGTAATGTGACGTGAAATGTCCCCATTTGGAATATACAAGCAACTCTTTAATGGAATATATAGAAAATATTAAGACAAGTTTGTTTGAATCGATTTATTTTTAGTGTTTTAATTAAAGTAATTTTATGTTTATATAAAATTAGATAAAATTATGTTAAAAATATTATCTTATAATTTTTAATTTGTAAAACATAAGCGATAAATCTATCCGAACATGCTCGATCTACTACTACTATGTCAAATATGAAATGAGCATTTTGGGACTTGATTTTCAAGGCCTATGAAAAAGCAAAGAGTCACGAGCCAAGTAGGAATAGGGTGTGTGTTTTTTAATTCTTTTGTTTGTTTGTTGACGTCTTTTATAAATTTGTATTATAAATCATGAATAAATTACTCGAACGTAATAGTAATAATATTAGAATATTATTATTATTATATATAAGTGTCAAAAAGTTCACTAAATTACAAGGTAATCCAACTGGCCTTCCATCAAAACAAGAGAATTAAAATATATACCTAGGTAATATATAATTTTAAGTGATCATTTTTATATATATAGTTCTAGGTCAGTGTCATAGCAATTTGCAATGCTCTTTCACGTCACATTAATTAGAAATAATATAGCGTTATTTTACTTAGGGTAGGTCCAAAAGTTTAATAGTTTTGTGTTTGTGTGTATTACATTTTAGCTAAGAATAAGTAGCATTCTCTTCGTCCCAATAGATGTGGAACCGTTTGATTAGATATGAAGTTTAAGAAAACAATAGAAGACTCTATTGAGTTTATTATTATCAAATTGTCCTTGTTAAAGACAATTTGGTGCTTACTTTTACAGAGTTTAAGAAATAAAAAAAAAATTGTTATGTTTAGCAAATTGTTCTTATTAAAGTCACTTTAGTGCTTACTTTTAATTAACTTTTCTTTATAATAAAGTTTTAAGTCCGACCCGAGTGTAATGAAGATGATGCCATCAAATAGTGGTTAAATGAGAAAAGGTAATATTCTTTGGAGAAGAAAGTAAAAATAAATAAAAATGTATCGCATAAATTACTAGAGAGGAAATATTTTTAGATAGTTGTGTAATTTAAATAGTGGACTTGAAGTGTCAACAAAGGCCTTGCTACCAACTGGCATATCTAGGGCCTTAAGTAAAGAATAGGCTGCCTTATTCAATAGGGCTGAAAATATTCTTATTCAAATTTCAATTTAAAAAAAAGTATAATTTATGAAAGGAAAAATCACCCATATACACATTTAAGAATAAATATTACGGGTTTTAAACTTACTTTTAAAAATTTCTTGCTTATAACAGATTATTTACGGACTATGACATATCAGTTAAATTTTATTTTATTTTAAAATTAAATTATATTTATTTAATAAATTATTAATCTATTTGTAGTTTTTTTATTATTAATTAATAATAGATAATTAATTTGACTTTACTTCCTTTTTTAAAAAAACTAAAATTTTCAATTACCCAATTTTAGGGATTTTTTTTTTCCTTGTTTACCGTTACCATCCCCAATCTTTGATCACACCACCATCCCACACGTTTCTTCACTCCCACACGACTCAACCCACAACCCACTATCAAACTTTCTCCATTCTTTCTCATCTAGTCCAACATCAAAATCGATTACCCATCTTACCCACGATTATTCATCATCATGTCTAAGAAACAAATTGAAACTCCACGAAAGAGCCCCAGATTTGACGGAATTTCAACTGATGATGCTCATGCTCCATCGTTTAATATATTATCTCAAACACCCCGTCTAAAACTGTTCAAATTTCAGCCATCGGTGGTCCATCTCGTTCGAAGAATCAAAAAGAAAAAAAATAATGAAGCAAACCAAAGTGCGACTACAGCAAATCCAAGGGGGAAGAAGAGGAAGGGGAAAAAACTTGTTGAAACCCCTCCAGAGTCTGATTCCGACTCAGATTCGAATTTTGTTGGTCAAACAAAAAAGAAGAAAACAAAAAAAGCAACAAAGGTTGAAGTCGCTGAAACATCAAAACCTTATACAAGAAGAAAAACAAAAAAGGATGAATCGGAATTACCAAAATGCAAAAAGCCCAAAAAAGTGGTTAAGGTAAGTAATTTATTTAATTTATTTTTCACATTATTCAAAATAGTTATTTTTTTATTACTGTTGTTGTTTTCAAATTTTAATTTTTCTGAAATTTGTTCCAAATCTGAATAAAATGTTTATGCATTTGATTATAAATTTTAAATGATGTATTTTGTATGAATTATGATACAACATTGATATGCATATGAATTATTAATTTTGTTTTCAAATTTTATGATCTTATAATTTAACTACTCTGTATTGTATAGGTACTCCTAGAATTTTTAATAATAAGCGTATGAAGTGTGTGTGAATAATATATGTATGGAGTGTGTGTGAATAATATGTGTATTCAGTGTGTGTGAAATGTGAATATAATGTATGTCATATTTTTTTTATAAATATTGTGTATAAAATGTGTGTGAAATGTGAACTATGGTTATTGCTGGAAAGAAAATTGTGCATACAGTGTGTGTGAATAATATGTGTATGATGTGTGTGTGTGAAATGTGAATATAATTTATGTCATTTCTTTGTACATATTGTATATGAAGTGTGTGTGAAATGTGAACTATGATTACTGCTGGAATGAAAATTGAATTCTATGTGTGTGAAGTGTGTATGAAATGTGAAATTATTAAGTTATGTATGATTTGTGTATTGTAACTGAATAATATATCTATGAAAATGATATTTCTATATGAAACTGAATACTATGTGTATGAAGTATCTTTTAATGTAGTATACACAATTTTATTTTATAGGAAATGAAGAGACACACACACTGATTTTCATGTACCAACATGAATGTGTTTGCTGATCTTTTGACTTTTCTTGGGCAAGAGAGATTTCAACAATTTCTCGAACAAACACCTTTTGGTTTATTTCAACAATCATGTGGCATTATGGAAAAACAAAGAATGAAGATGGCGCGATCAGCGAAAGTGAAGTTACTGTACGGTTGCTAGCATATTTGGTGGACCTCGAATAGCAAAAGAACATGTTCCGGATACCACCAATTATCCTACACTAATACCATCGACTAGAAAGTTGAAATAGTTGATTGCACCTTCTACTTTTTAAGAATTACATATTTTTTTTTTAACTTTTGGATAATTCTTTTTTGTTTAAGTATTTGATGATATATACTACAATATGTTATCAAAATAGTTGATTGCACCGTTTGATTCTCTTTTGAATGTTCTAAAAATCACAGTGTTTTTAATTATACACATGGTGACTGGCATGTACTAACCTATAATGTTTGGATATTATAAGCTCAGGACAAAAACATTATACAGACTTCATACAGTTCTGATACACTATTTTTTAAAGTAGCATTGTGTTTTTAATTTGTATACCGAATGGATGAAACGTGTATGAAATACATTTTATATACATATGTCTATGACTTCAATATTAATGTTGGATATTTGTATTTAGTCATGGTATAATTTTTATAGTTGTATTTTGCCTTATTTTCGTTTGAATTAAATATGATTTATATATGTCCGACAACAACTTAAATTAATTACTAATATATACAATATCTTTAATATGGAACAAATTTTATCATTAACGATATGCAAGCTGTGTCATTAATGAATGAATAATGTATAAATAATAAATACTACATCTAACAATAAGTTGTGTTATCACATATGACGATTTACAGTTTAATAATTTTTTTTTCATTTCAATGTAATTTAAAAACAAACACTAAACAATAATAATTACTAACCCGAAGGATCCCATCTTTCACCATGTTTAATTAGAATTGATACGTAATTGTCCATCTCAATAAAATCAATTTTTTTCAATGAAAAAAACCTTCAATTACTCGATTATGGTAATTTTTTAGGCTGAAGAATTAAGAGAGAGAAACGTTGAAGAAAAAAAGGATATGATCTGATTTTTTATTTTATTTTAACTGATTTTGAGTGAATTAAGGATAAAAAATATTGTTAATTTGTTTGGATCCCTTATTTCATGCTAATCATTAATTATCTACAATAAGTTCAAATTAAATTACAGGCCACAATTTCAGTTTTTTACTTTATTATTTCTAATTCCGTTTTTTTTTTAAATTTTCGTTTATCTTTTTATTTATTTTTTAATTTTTTTTTCCAATTAATAAAAACATTTTATTTTTTTTGTGAATTTGTTATAACCTGAAATTTTTAATGTTATAGCTTGAAAGTCTAAATCTACTGATATAGCTTGAAAATAGTACTATAATATATGTCATATATGAAATTTACACTTTATGAATTTCGGATACATCACTGGACTTTCGAATACATAGGCAAGGGATGTATCAAAGAGGGGAGGGATGTATCAGAGAGGGGACAAGACATCCAGATACATAGGGGAGGGATGTATCTGAGAAGGGAGGAATGTATCAGAGAGGGGATAGGATTCAGATACATAGGGGAGAGATGTATCTGAGAGGGGAGGGATAGGGATGTATTAACGAGAGGGAAGTGATGTATCCGATAAGAGATTTTAAAAAATAATTAAATGGTAGAGAATTTCAGAAATTATGATAAAATAAGAGGTATATTTGGATATTTTTTCCTAAAAAATATCTGATAGAAAAATCTTAATCATATATTCAAGTGCCCAAATTAAACAAGTCGTAATTTGAGCGTTTAAGTTTTAATTAAAACTTACTAACATCGTCAATATTATTAAGCCAATACAATATGAAGGGTATATATTCCAATAAACAAAATAATCTCTTATGCTATTTGTCCTTCTCCAAACTCAATCCAACAAATTCCTTATCTTTCATAGTTTAAACAAAAAAAACTTATAATGTCTTTCTTATTAGTGGATTTCAATATTATTTTTTTGACATTCCAACAATAAATATAAAAATATAAAATTAGAGAATATATTCTTTCTTCAAAACTATTTTAAAAAAAGAGTTTACTTAGCAGGAAAGTATAGTACTATGTAGTTTTAGTGAATCAACAAGTCACCAACTACATAGCTTTTTTCTTCTTTTTTTTGGTTCATACTTTTACTTTATTTTGTATTTATTTTTTAAAAAAGTCATTTTTGGCTTCCTTTTGAGTAATATTCTCCACTAAGAAAAAAAAACACCATTCCATCACACGATTAAGCAACTTATGTTGTTCACAAAAAACTATTTTAACACAATTATAGCTTATTTGGTTAATCTCTTAAAATCAGGTTATTTTAAAAGTATTTGTTATCTCTATAGAAATTTGTGTTTGACTAATCAACTTGAAAAATATTCTTATCAATATAAGTGTGATCGAGATTTCAAAAGTTCTTCGGTAAAAACATTCGTCAACCTCCAAAAGTAACTTTTATTACTACTCAAAAACATTTATCCCTTTCCTAAAAACTTGATCAAATTAAACATATTAACTCTATAACATAAGCATTTTTTAATAATAAAAGTAATAAAAAACACTTTCGACTTCCCAGAAATTTGACCAAACAAGTTGTTAAAGCATATGGTAAAGTTAACATTCTATTTACACTTGGATGTTGCAACCTGATTTCCTTTTGGCTTTTGTCCATCCAACTGAAATTGTATAAATAGAGGGTAGCATTTGCAAAATAGTAACAAGTACTTGCACACTTTGCATCCAATCAATTGTTTATAACTTTAATCATATATACACACCATCTTTCAATATGCAAAAGCAAGAAAACCAAGCAAACCAACCTCCTCTAGGTATGTATATATTTATTTCCCATCTATCAAGGGCAGAGCTAAAATAATGAATAAATTTATAAAATATGGTAGATATACAAATTTCTTTGTGAAAATTCAAGCTTCACCACTGTCCTCAACCCCCCCTCTTCCCCAACACACACACCTCCCTTTATTTCACACTCTCAAGCACGTGCACAACAACTCATGGCGCGGGGTGGAGAGCTAAGACGGGTTCCATTGAACCTATCGTTTTCTGTTCGTATTATAATAATATATATGTAAAAAAAAAAAGTTAAAATGTGTACATGTAATAACTAATATCACATTCATTCTAAACTAACTTCTTTTTACTTTTGTATTGGTTAAAGGCTATCCCATTGAATTTACTCCAAATGAGAACAAAAAGAAGAAGATGAAAGGGTGGCCAAGAAGTAAGCCAAGAGGAGAAAAAGGGTTCTTGGAAGGATGGTAAGTTTGTTAAGTAAAATTATTTGCAAATATATGGTCTCAAATCATAAGAGATATATTATATAGTATTCTCTAATAATTAATCTATCATTAATAACTCTAACTAGACTAATTGTCTTTTTTTTTGGTTGCAAAGCCTCTTTGCATTGTGTTGCTGCTGGCTATGTGAAGTTTGTTTTGACTAAACCTTTGGGGGGATATGACTCAACTAAAGGTGATGCAATATGTACTACTATATGTGATCCTTCACTTTAATAATGTAACAAAATATGTTATAATTTGAGGCTTTGTATTGATGAAGTTTATATATTTCTTCTTGTTTAATGAATAATATGGTTCTTGTATTTCCTCCTCTCATATCTCTCTCCACATATACACGTACGTGGCGGAGCCACAATAATGATTACAGATTCAACAGAATTCAATAACTTTAACTCAATTCATGTATTTATATTTAAATTGTTTATGTAAAGTAGGTATAAATTAAATAGTTTCTATTTAGAAACCTAAGTAAGCAAAAATAATTGAAAAAATTACCTAAATACACATTTTATTTTACCATAATCTCTAAAAAAAATTATCATTTAATTTTTTTTCTAAAATCCCCTTTTGGATACATCATTCCACTCTCACTGATACATCCCTATCTGCCTCTCAGATACATCACTCACCTCTCTGATACATCCCTTCTCTCTCGGATACATCCCTTCTCTCTCGGATACATCCCTCCCCTCTCAGATACATTCCTACCCTATGTATCCGGATGTCCTATTCCATCTTTGATACATCCCTGCTCTCTCGGATACATCCCTCCCCAATGTATCCGGAAGTTTGTTGATGTATCCGAAGTCTGTTGATGTATTTGAAAGTCCAGTGATGTATCCGGAATCCATAAATTTTGAAAAATAGTAGGGAAATAATGCAATTAGCTTCTAACACTATACGATTTATGTAAATTATACCAAAGAATTGTGGTTCAGAATCCATATACGCACACATCAATCAGCTGCAGAACATTAGTGTTGGATTCACAATCTACTTGAAGAAAAAGTACTACTACTGCTCAATAATACTTATGGAGGGACCAAAATTGATTGAAATGGCATATATATTAAATGTGGTACATTTTGATCATAGAAATAGAGGGACCAACCTGTATAATTTGTTCTTCCATCTTGCTGAACTATTATATGTTTGCTGGTACAAAATGACTTTAATTTTTAACATAATAACCAAAAAAGGCGAATGAACATCATTGTAAGTATTGCATTCTGCAAAAGTAGAGATCTATATAAATTATTGTTCTCAAACCTATTTTAATTTGAAAACGTTATTCTTAGTTGATGGTCTACTGGAAACAATATCTAACCTTAGTCTGAGTATATCTCACCTCTTCCGACTCCACCCTACTTATGGAATGACAGTAAATATGTTATTGTTGTTATTGACACTTCTAGTAAATTTCAATTAATTTTGCAGCCTTTTATGTATTTATTTTTGGTTTACACATAAGATATCTGAAAAATAGCACACAAGAGACATTTGCATAATATTTTTTTCTATTCAATAAATAAAATTATAATCAACCACCCAAGGTATCTTCCTGAGGTGGTGGGGTGGCATGACTTCTACCATGTGCATTAATCAAAAGAGAAATACAAATAGAAGGGGGACATCAAGCCAAAAACCTTCAAGTTTCGAGTTTTTATCTAGGCCGAACACCAAATCAAAGAATACTTATCACCAAAGATTATGATAAATTAATGGATAAGTTCTTTTATCTTTAACCAAAGATTTTGGGGATTCAACTTTTGAATATGAAAAAATATGGACAGAAAATGGTTCCCCTTTAATTTAATATCTTACCATACGAAATTCCTAAATTCGGATTATTCAAGATCCTAATACGAATATTGAAACATAAGATGTCTTGTATTGACTTCAAAAATTTCATGTTACTGGTCTTGATTTAGTAAATCCAACATGTTTTGTTTAACGAAAGAAATCTAATTTATTTGTCATAGACTAAAAATAGAGTTTAAAGTCTATACATTGACGATGTAAAAGCATTTACATAAGTTTATTTATAAGATTAATTATTATTATAAATAAATCTCTATTCTACTTTAACATGTTAAGTTACACTAGTTGTGTTAAAACTATATGCAATACTAATATATAACATAAATCCACAAAAAAAAATAATACTTGATTGTAAGTTTTAAGCATTTAATGGCATAGAAAATATTTTTTTAGATAACTCTTTTTAACACGTACTACAAACATTGATAAGTAACCTATAACAAATGATAAATAACCTATTATAACATGCAAATTATCTGTCAATATATATAACTTTTTTTGGTTTTTCCCCCGGTGTCCGGAGCACACATTGGAGGTCTGACTAAATTCGGATCGCACACTGCAGGGCCCAAATTTGGAGGTGGGGCTCCCAACAAGATTCTCCATACCCAGGGCTCGAACCCGAGACCTCTGGTTAAGGGTGAAACACTCCCACCAGTGCACCACAACCATGTTGGTGTCAATTTATATAACTTAAATCACCCTGATTAGCAATAAATTAACTATCAATGAAATCACATTACATTTTAGTGGGAATGTGGCTATGATACATTTCTAGACAAAGATAAAGTTATTTAAAGGTAATCATAGTACAAAGATAATTTATTTATACTAGTCAAAACCCAAATAATTTGCTAAAAGAATAACAGCATCATACCTACTGCCTACAGGCTACTCACTAATTTTAACTTCTAACAAAAGATACAATTTCAAGGAAAGACATGAAACAATGATAATGTTACATTGTTCGAATAATTATTTATACAGTCAGATCATTTATAAGATAAAGCATTAATTGTCACTCTCGATAATAATATTCATGACATATACAACTTAAATCCTCGAAGAAATAGGAAATTACATACCATGATTGGAAGTCGAGAAAAAGCATCGATAAAACTGAATTTGTATGTGTCATCCTTTGGCAAGGGCCATGACAATAGTCTGTTTAGTCGGTTATTGCTAATGCAGCATCATCAAGATTCACATTTAATTGCATTTTAATGTCGAATATTTGAGAATCTTAATAGTGCTGCATTTGCAAACAACGACTGTGTGTACCAAGAGATATGATGAACAAAATTAAAGCAAATAATAACTCATGATGCCTATGGAGACTAAAAAAATAACGATTTATCATTGGAAAAAAACAAAATCATAATTATTGTACACAAAAGATTTTCTTTTTTATAAAATCCTAAATTTAATAAGGTAAATATGTTGAAACACACTACTTTTGCCATCAATTGGAATCATATGACATCAATTTTCAATAAATCAAAAGTAGAATCAAGTAAATTAAGAGAACAAAAAGACTATCAAGGGTGGGATATGGTAGGACGGATGAAATATATTTTAATTGGATCTTACCTGATATGAATTTAGATCGATAATACCAGAAAACATAAATAAACCAAAAAAGAAAAGAAAAAGACCACCAAAATATATAGTGAGATCTCGAATTCAAACCCTACAGATGAAAAATTCCTATCAAAGTTTCCCCTTACACGAATCTGGATTGGTGGAGCTTATATAAGTATTGAATACCGGAAGCTATGCATACACACAATTAAAGAAGAAGAAAAAGGGCAGATCTTTGTAGAGTATAATCTCCACATATATGTTGAGATTTTAGATCAACAAAAGGATATTTGACACACATATTAACTAGATCAAAAAACTTGCTACGTGAAATCAAAAAAATATGATAATTTTTAGGGTTTCAAAGAATTTAAAAAAAATCTTAGTAATTAAAAGAGCCATGGCTTATGAATAAAGGGGGAAAAAAAAACTTTGGAGTGTGCATAGATCTATGGATGCCATGAGTTAGTGAGCTTTATTGTGTGCTTCTATGAGAGAGAGAATATTATATGAGTGGAGAATTAGTACTATAGGGTTTTGGGTTGAATTATTCAGCCAATTGATTATTGACATGTTTTATATTTATGTTTTTTTTTAAAATTATAAGTATGTATTATATATTAAGGGACGTTTGGTAAGTTAGGTTGTACAAACCTAAATAGTTTTTGGATAAAAGTTTAGTACATACTCTATTCTTTGTTTGGACGAGAGAGAGTTGCTTGAATGATAAATATCCTTGATCACTTTCAATTTGAAGATTGTAAATTCGAGTCACCAAGGAAGCAAAAAGGGTGGGAGCTCCCAGGGAGGGGTTAAAAATAATAATAATAATAATAATAATAATAATAATAATAATAATAATATTCCTTGTTTGATTAATAAATAGTATGGGTTTGAATTGCCTTATTTTAGGTATTTTTATGTTAAAATAGTTTTGAAGTATTTTATAGTGCATGAGTAAGATAAAATATTTTTTTATACATTTAGTTTTAAGCTAAAATAACAAAATAAATCAAAAGCAAGTTAAGACTTATGATTCATAAGTTATAGACTCATACGAATAGGCTCTTAGTTATATTATATCCCTATTGGGTCATGGAACAATAATACTAGAATTAGTTATTCAAGAATAAAATAATAAAAATGACACAAATAATCACGAGGTCTCTTAAATTAAACCTTTTTCCTCCGTCTAAATAAGGTGGAAGATATTTTTAAAACAAACATTTTTTCTTAGAAATTATGCTATGCATATTATTTTTAATACAACAAAATAACCGTCAATATAAAATAAACTTTGTTTAAAAAGTATTTCACATCAATCTTGCTATAAAATTAAAATTCTAACTTCACATCTATTTGTAATTTTACTATAAATTATATATATCGATTGATTGCTAATTTTTAAAGAAGATTATTATCACAAGTCGTGTATGTAAGGTATCAACTGAGTACCATTTTGTCAATATTCTTTGCTAGTTACTACTTACAAAATATAAATATTAGTAGAAACTTTCTCTTCTCAAAGAGAGAATAGAAATATCTTTATCTTATTTATTTATTTTAAAAATTTCAAGATTTTGATCAAGGATAAGACGTGCCAAAAAGACTTTATGTATGTATTGTTGTTGTAAATTAGGTCTTGAGCTTAACTAATATTCAAAATCTAGATCAAATGAAGGAAGATTGTCTTTAAATCTAGACCAGACATCTCATTAACCATTAATACAAATATTAGTAGAAACTTTCTCTTCTCAAAAAGAGAGAGAGAGAGAGTAGAAATATCTTTATCTTATTTATTTATTTTTAAAAAATTCAAAATTTTGATTAAGGATAAAATGTGCCAAAAAAGACTTTAGGTACGTATTGTTGTTGTTGTTGTAAAATTAGGTCTTGAGCTTTAACTGATACCTAAAATATAGATCAAATAGAGGAAAATTGTCATTTCAGTCTTATAAAGAGATCAGACATCTCATTAACCATTAATATAAGCTTTTTTCATTCTTTAATAGGAAAAAATAACGAAAAATCTACCAAATACTCGCCATTGAGAATGAAATAGGAAAAAATAATGAAAAGTCTCTTCTAAGTCATAACTAAATAAGAAAAATATTGATGGAGAAAAATAATCTAAAATATGAAGTTAAAATAAAATAAAAAATATCTCTATATATATATATTGCTCTTTTTTGAACCAGACAAAATGGAATGGGGGTACATAATACTAGTATTTTTTTAAAAGAAATCAGCAATATATATATATATATATATATATATATATATAAGGTATTTACTTCCTCATTATAAGGAGAGTTCCTAAAAATAGATTAAAAAATTAACATGTTCCTATGTTGTTGGCTATTTCAAACATTTTATTTTAACATGATAATTAAAAACCTCCAAGCACATGCTTCCTCGTACTATGTTTCAATGTTAGATTCCCTTTTTTCATGCTTACACAATAAAAATATTGAAGACAATTACCAAACACAATATAAGTACTGATACTGATTTCACGTTGGGACCGGCATAATAATAAAGTCATGTCACTATACAACAATTTTATATTAAAAATTCATGTACATAATTATAATGTTGAATCTTCTTATTTATTATTCTTGATATAAGAGAAATACCGGGCAATCGCAATTCTCCAGGTATGCCATTTATTAAATCTTTTTAATTTTTTAATCCAAAATTCTGGCTTTGCCATTATACGGGTAATTCCATTTCAAATTAATAAAGAGAACAACCCAATGACCATGTTTAAGACGTTCACATGAACGGGAGGCATCAGATGAAGGACTGACGAACTTTGTTACTTGTGTTTGGTTAACTACTTTACTGACTTTAATTGTGTTATTTTACAGGTACTACTAGTATAATTATGTATAATTAGTATATCAAATTCTATTTTCCCTTTACTTTTCTTGAATATTTTGGCTATTTGTGTAAACATCCATATTGTTAAAACTTAAGAGATCATCATGAGAATTGGGCCGGCTGTCTATATATGGGCCTTCATTTTGGAAACGAAACACTCTGTATTACTATACTAATCACGTAAAAATGGAAAAAAATAATTATTTTTTGTTATGAACAACGAAAATGACGAATAGATTGAGACAACTATATTTAGAAATTTCAGATTTCACTTTTTGAATCACTTTAAGTATATTATTATTTTCAAAAAATCACGACAAATAATTTCAGTATCGTATATTTGAGTCCATCTAAACGACTAGCTTATGTATTGGTCCAAGAATATAGTAAAGAAACTAACAGAAAAAGATAAAACGCATTAATCCGAATGTTGTTTATTTTCATCTTATTTTATTGGTATTGTTTTTAATTATAAGCCTGTCATGGGATATACCATATGCTGCGGAGAAAATTTCAACTTCACAAAGTGGTACCTAACAAATGAAAAATAACAACTCCATATTTTTTTTATTGGAAAATAAACACATAAATTTAAAACAATTCTAAAGATTTAAAAACTTAATTTTTCCATATATGATTAAACAATATCTAAATGAACGGAGTTGGCTCCCCTCCAGTATGTCTATTGTCCAGTTAGTCCAGTGCATTGCTAATCAAATGACACATGTCTGCTCTTAAATCTTAAGGTCACAATCTATTTAATTAACACACCCTTAAACCATGGTTAAAGCCTAAAGGTACAAGATTTGACCAATATGGTAAGATATAAACATCCAAAAATAGTTTGCAGCTAATCAACCAAATACTTCTCCATAAGATTTGTAAATGGAACACATAAATCCAATGTCATAATGGAGACGATGTCGAAAAAGTATTCATTGTGACGAGTTGCTAAAATTGTCTACGAAACAATGGAAATGACTTCCGTCCGTCTCAAAATATTTGTCATGTTTTGCTTCTCAAAAATCAATGTTATTAATTTTTGGATCTAAATTAAATTAATTTAAAATTAAAATTATATATTAAAAATATTAGACAAAAAATACTGTAGGTTTGAATTTTATCATCCCAATATAATAAAAAAATACCAAAATATAACAAGTGATTACCAATGAATATAATTAAACAAAAACATTATGAAAACATTAATTTTTTTTAAACAAAAGAGAGAGAACTAGCTGCGCAGAAAAGAAATTGATCAGACCAAGATTTTTGTCTATATATTATGTTGCCACAAGGAAAGACCTTTTGGATATTTATAGTTTACCATATTGATATTGGTCAAATCTTGTACCGTTAATCATGGTTTAGTGGTGTGTGTTAATTAAATAAATTTTGACCTAAAGATTTAAGAGTGCACAAGTGTCATTTGATTAGCAATGCACTGGAGTTACTGGACAATAGACATACTGGAGGGGAGCCAATTCCTAAATGAACCATTCGGCATGTAGCATATAATTCAAAAACAAACAACAAAATGCGAAAGAACGATATTGTCAAATCAGTTATATACTATATAGAAAACTCTACGAACGTCTTAAAGGGTAAAAAATAAATAAATAAATATAAATAATCAAAAGACAGAGAACTTTGTACTATTAAGTTCGATATGATTGAATTTTATAATACAACAGTAAGAATAAACAAAATAACAATATTTCATTCAACATCAATTGATTTAGACTTTCTATTAATTTCACCTAATATTCATCCTGGTGATAAATAAATCATTCAGGTCTGGATCCTTTTGTTCAACACAATTTCAAAAAGTTTGTGTATATATGTCTTTTGTTCTTTTATTGGTTAAAGTAATTGTTATGATCATAAAGAATAACATATCCCATCTACGGGTATATAAGATCGAGCCAAAAGTCTTATGAGTATTTTGTTTTTCTTAAACTATATGCTTAGTTAAACACGTTACATAAAATGAAATGGTATGAATAAAAATCCACGTATATTAAGTACATACTGCTCCTAGCCGGCACGCGTATATATATATATATATTTTAAAAAAAATCTATGTATAATATGTGCATCACTATGGCGTATAATTAATGTATCTTTATCTATTCCCAATCTTTTCCTACAAAGAGTGATGACATCAATCATACTTGTTTTATAACCAGAGTACAAGATCACTTTCAAAACCATATAAGTTTTATACACTCCCTCTCTTTTGTATTTTTTTACTTGTATCTTAGATTAAAAACATTATTTATGAATAGTGTCAAATCAACCGGGGTCAAGTAAAAAAAGACAGATGGAGCACTTTAAAAAAACATCATTACAATTTACTAGGACAATAGTATATATTATGGATATCCACACTTAGAATGTTATAAAAAAACAAACAATCTCATAATTCTCCTAAAACACAATGGCTGAAAATGATGGTGCTGGTGGCTCTCCGGGAACCTCCATGCACGGCGTCATCGGCAAAGAACAAACGTTTGCCTTCTCTGTTACATCCGATCCAAATATCCCTACTGACACAATGGCAAAATTTGTCTTACCAGTTGATTCTGAACACAAATCAAAAGTCTTTAAAATTTTCTCCTTTGCGAAACCACACATGACAACTTTCCACCTTTCTTGGACTTCGTTCTTCACTTGTTTTATTTCCACTTTCGCTGCTGCACCCTTAGTCCCAATTATTCGGGACAACCTTAACCTAACAAAATCCGACATAGGAAATGCCGGTATCGCCTCGGTTTCCGGTAGCATTTTTTCTAGACTTGTTATGGGTGCGGTATGTGATTTGTTAGGCCCGCGTTACGGGTGCGCTTTTCTCATGATGTTAACCGCTCCAACGGTTTTTTGCATGTCCTTCGTGTCGTCGGCCGGTGGATACATCGCGGTTCGATTCATGATTGGATTTTCGTTAGCTACGTTTGTTTCGTGTCAGTATTGGATGAGTACGATGTTTAATAGTAAAATTATTGGAGTAGTTAATGGTACGGCAGCCGGGTGGGGAAATATGGGTGGTGGGGCCACTCAATTGCTCATGCCTTTACTTTATGAGCTGATCCGCCAGGCCGGGGCAACCCCCTTCACGGCCTGGCGGATCGCGTTTTTTGTACCTGGTTGGTTGCACGTGGTCATGGGTTTATTGGTTTTGGGGCTAGGTCAAGACTTACCAGATGGAAATCTTGGTACCTTACAAAAAAAAGGAGATGTTGCAAAAGATAAATTCTCAAAGGTAAGAAATATTGGGTTTTGCGAGTTTACTGAACTATCATATATTATTTATTAAAACAATCTCAACTATCAACTGTTCCTTTTTTCTACCTCAGATATCACCATATTGTTCAAGTAGGAAAAAATGGAATAAATGATAGTTGAGATGCATTTTAATAAATAGTTGATGAATTTCAGATAGAAAAAATAAACATATAGTTCAGATAAAAAACTCGTAAAAATATGATACTTCAAATGCATTTTTTACTATTATTATAAGTATAAGTATCAAATATTCTTATTTAATTTACTATTTTTTATTGTTGTCTTATTTAGGTTCTTTGGTATGCTGTGACAAACTATAGAACATGGATTTTTGTTCTTCTATATGGGATGTCACTAGGTGTGGAATTAACCACTGATAATGTCATTGCTGAATACTTTTTCGATAGGTAAGAAGAACATCTTCCTTTCTCCTCGATTTCCACTCTCAAGCGCTAACATAATTCTCTCTCCGTTCGTTAACTTAATTTGAATCGGCATAAAATTTATGAAAATATAAATATTTTAAAATTTGTGATCTTTAAAATTATCATATCATTTGTATACCTACAAATACTTTAGAATTTTTATAATTTTAAAAATATCATAGCATTTGTGCTTCACATATAGGGTAAAATAAAAATCTAGAAATTTATCATTCTGTTTTAAATTGACTAAAAATAACAACTTTAATTTATTATAACTAATGACAATATAATAATAAATTAAAGTAGTTATTTTATAGCATGAAACCTAGTATAATAACATGTTATAATATGTTAGACTTTAGTAATCGCGATTTAATTCTATTCATCAAAACATGTTATTGAAGAAACGAAATAATTTTTTTTAATTTTTTCTGTTTTCTTGATTTAAAATTAAGGTTTAATCTTAAGCTTCGAACGGCTGGTACAATTGCTGCAACATTTGGCATGGCTAACATATTGGCTCGACCCTTGGGAGGCCTAACTTCAGACGTTTTAGCTAACCGATTCGGTATGAGAGGTCGTCTATGGAATCTATGGATCCTCCAAACATTCGGAGGAATCTTTTGTATTCTCCTCGGAAAATCCGAAAAACTCCCAATTTCAATTTTATCAATGGTACTTTTCTCAATTGGTGCACAAGCTGCAGCTGGTGCAACATTTGGTATAATCCCTTTTATTTCGAGGCGATCGCTCGGTGTTATCTCCGGTCTAACTGGTGCTGGTGGAAATTTTGGATCAGGTTTAACTCAACTTCTTTTTTTCACCAATGCGAATTATTCAACTTCGACTGGATTGTCCTATATGGGTGTGATGATTGTGGTGTGTACACTTCCCGTCATGTTGGTGCATTTTCCACAATGGGGAAGTATGTTTTTACCACCTAGTAAAAATATCGCGAAATTTAATGAAGAGTATTATTATGGGTTGGAGTGGAATGACGAGGAGAAGTTAAAGGGGTTGCATGAGGGAAGTTTGAAGTTTGCAGAGAATAGCCGGTCGGAAAGAGGCCGGCGGGTGGTTTCCATGACAACTCCGCCGGATGCTACACCACCTATTGTGTGAATTATGTGTGTTATCGATCTCTATCGCGGTTTAAATTAAAATATTATCAGTATAATTTAATTGTTTGTACGTAGGGATTATTACTTTATTTTTCATGTTGCTATAGTCGATTTATTATGAAAAGTTACATTGTTATATGTCATTTATATACGTACGTTGGTGGATGTGTAGACCTTAACCTTTACACAATTAAGAAATAACAAATAGTCATGTAATTAACTTGATTTATAACTAAACTGATCAACTTAATTCAAATAAAAATCTGTTAGAAATTGGATACATTCTCAGTCGCAATTTATGCGACACATTTCATTTTTTTAGAGTCAAACATTTAATTTGCCCATGAAATCTTCAGTTTTGTACAATGAAATTTATATATTTATAAACTAAGTAAAAAGTATATTATAAGTCATAATAATTGACAATCACATGAATTGAAACGGATGAGTAATTAATAATTTGATACTGAAAAAAGATTTAGTGAGCAGGAAAAACTAAAACTTTAATATGGTCACACTCACACCGTACCTGGTCATGCACGTGAACGTGCCTTAATTATATTGGTACCTGTTTTCAAAGGTACCAATAACTTGTCAAAAAAAAAAAAAAACAAGTTTCACCCACAAATAGTAAATTTATTGTTTCCAAAGAGAGGCGTAATGTGCTACTACTTCCTTTGTTCCCATATTAATTACTCCCTTCGTTTCATTTTATATGATATAAGATGTAGTTTAGTTTAGTACTGAGTTTAAAATAGAAAGAATTTTGAATCTACAAACAACAACAACATACCCAGTGAAAATCCCACTAAGTGGGGTCTGGGGAGGGTAGAGTGTACGCAGACCTTACCACTACCTCGTGGAGGTAGAGAGGCTGTTTCCGGAGGACCCTCAGCTCAAGTACAACAACCCAAGAAAAAT
>JAJOOR010007490.1:0-44947 GCA_036250505.1 Solanum acaule | reverse complement strand
ATTTTCAGCTCTAGATTGTACAACACTTCGTAATTCTTATTTATGGATGTGAAGGACATTGGATAGCAGTTCTTCTGGACTCAGATGACTTGACGGACTGTCTAGTTATTCATTATACAAACTAGAGCAGAAAAATATGAAGTAGAAAAACTGGACAGTTCCTAAGTAGCCTTTCTTTACTTATCAAAGACTTGATATTTTCAACTCTGTCATGCCGTCTGTATTTTCCAGGATTTATCTCACGGGTCAATCTGCTGGTGCACATATCTCTTCTTGTGTTCTTGTGAAGCAGGCGATCAAAGAATCTAGAGGAGAAACTGTTTCTTGGAGCACCTCCCAAATAAAAGCTTTTTTTGGTTTGTCGGGCGCGTAAGTGGCCAGTTTCATAGCAAAGTTATTATTGGTTATTATTTTCGATCTGGATAGTTGCAATTCACATGATCAAAATCAAATAAAAGGAATTAGATTTTCTTCTTTTTCCTTTTCTTTCCCTAAACTTCTGCTCCTTCCCTTATACCATGTTTCTGTATCCTTCTTTTTCCCTGCAGCATTCTTTTAGTGTTGCAAATGCTTCACCAAAGAATTGTGTGCATTTTATGTCTTATTTTCCTTCAGTTGGTATGCTCTTCTTTTATTTTATTTATGATAGATTTCTTGCTAATTGGTGTTCCATTGTTTGATTTGACAGGTATAATTTGCCCAATTTAGTTGACCATTTCAATAATAGAGGGTTATATCGCTCAATTTTCTTGAGGTAAATATCCGCTAACAGCATTATCTCACGTAACAAGCAAAAGTTTAGGGGTGTCCGGTATGGAGGAGAACATTTTCAATTTTCTCATGTTCGATTGGCCAAAATTTTTGGATATACATTTTCTCTAGGAAAACAAATTCCTTATAAATGAGGAAAATGACTTTCCTAGTGGAAGTTGAAAAAACAAGCTTCACAAGTGATATTCCACATTGATTGTGTCTTCCCAACCCTCCACCATACTCCATCTTCACCCCCATACCAACCACCTCACACCCACACCCCTACCCTACGCACCCTCCCATAGTATTATCTAAGATTATATACAAATGCCTTGAGGATAAATATCTTTTGCTTATGTAACGAATAAGAAAATAAATAAGAAACTCACTTATTTCCCAAAAAAAACACATTTTCCAAAAAAATATTTTCCTTCATGCTAAACAAACCCTTAGTTAGCTTATGTTGCCACACCTACCTTTCTGTGAAGTCAGATTTTAACTTGTCATCTACAGTATAATGGAAGGGGAGGAGTCATTGCAAAAATTCTCTCCTGAAATTATGGTACAAGATTGGAGCTCTAAAGCTGCTGTCCATTTGCTGCCTCACATTATCCTATTACACGGTTCTTCAGATAGCTCCATTCCATATGATTCAAGGTCTGAACTCCTTCTGAAGGGCAATGATGACCCACCACTTTTACTTTAATGGATTACATAAAGAATGGTTATCGCATTTGAGTGCGATCTTGTATAATAACATGTTGAACTTGTTCGTACTCTGCAGCAAAGCATTTGTAGATACACTTCACAGAGTGGGAGTTCAAGCTGAATTGATTTTGTATGATGGAAAAACTCACCTAGATTTATTCATTCATGTATGCACACTCTTCGTTCATTTTTATGTAGTCTACTTATCGTGGTAGTATTTTTCTGAAATCATTAGGGAAAAGATGAAATTTCAGTGTCTTGCTGAAAATTAATTGATCTTGAACTGCAGGATCCTCTAAGAGGTGGTAAAGATGACCTTTTTGACTATATAGTAGCATATATACATGCTAATGACAAAGAAGCTCTTGCTAAGGATGCTATGGCACCTCCAAGAAAGCGGCTTGCTCCAGAAATCTTAATAAAGTTAGCTCGCAGGATCAGCCCTTTCTAAGACTGCAGCATTTGATGGTCACCTAACTCTGCAGCATATTGTTTTATCCCTCCCAGTTCATTCTAGGTCCTACATGATGTTGAAATAAAGCTGTTGCTAATCTTCAATTATTGTACCCTGGAAGCTGTTGCTATCCATCCCTCTTGTGTTCATAATGTCTTAATGTGACACTATATATTCAAATTGCTATTGCATGACATTGTACAAATAATCGATCGAGCCATCTCTCAGTTTTAAATTATTTGTGTTCAGCTATGAGTCATTTTGAAGATCTGCCTCAAGAAACTGAAAATAGTGGAGTGACAACCACTACTAACAAAAAGCTATCTTATGCTGGCACAGTACAATTGATTAAATCAGTGATATTTGAAATCTAATTCTGTTGAATACAAATGTTCATTAACTTAGCAAAGATGATGAAGTCAATTCAAAGTTACTGTAGAAGCTTTACCTGGCCAAGCATAAATGAAATCACCAAGAAATCTTTGGTCTGATGGAGTAGAGTGTGCCTTCCAACATATGGGAAGTTGAAATTCTGGATATCTAATAGGATATGGAGAGGAGGGTAACCATCCTTACAAGTGACTTTCTATATCCTTATCCTTACTCTAGTTAAGATTATATGTATTGGAGTTGTTTTGGAATTTCATGTGAGCAACAGATCGAGTTTAAAATCAGTTGGTTTTGCAAATATTTACTTGCTAAATAATGAAAGTTTGATACTCCTCAACAATAGTTGTTCACTTTTGATTCGGTACACACTTTAAGAAACAATAAATAATAACAATAATGTTACTATATTATCCTTTGAATATATTAAATTTAATGCTTTGAGAAATGTATGAAATATTGAATAGTATTTAATAACAAGGATAAAATAGACACTGTTTTATTTAAAAAATGAATTTAGACTAGTTTTAGAGTCGTCACTTAATATTTTAAAGTAAAATTAAGAAAACTGTTGTTTTCAAAAGACTAAAACATGAAATCTAATGAAAACTTTAAAAGGGGTTCGAGAATCTTATTAGTGTTTTAGGAAGAATTTTAAAGCATCTAAAACACCCGCAAATGCGGATATCTGGCAATTAAATATTTGGCTAAGATAGTTTAACTTAATTTGAATTGCAAAATTGAACTATTTTATAGTTAAGACCATTTTAAAGGGGAGAAGGAGAAGTGTTGTGATATTATCTAAGTTAAACACTTTGATAGATTATGTTTCAATATTATAGGAAGTGAGTATTTAATTAGTTAACCTTTAGAAGATTAGTTCAAAATGGCTATCTGTCGGAAAATTGAATCGTGATAAACTCAAGATTAATAGCAGGTATTGACAAGTAAAGAAACACAAATAAGAAAGGAGGGAAAGAGATTTGGGCCCAAGTTTGGTTTTTCTTTCCGCCTGGACCAATACTTGGGCCCATTTGAGTCACATGCACCTGTCCTAGTCTAATATATATAAGACATTCTCTTTTGGGCCTCAGGCCCAATGTCTCTTCGCCTGTCCTAAACTCTAGCAAAATATTAATGAGAGTGACAAGGGCTTAGGCCCAAAGTAACAAAATACAACTTGTAAAAAAAGGAGTGGACCTTTTAAGCCCCCCTTTTTTCATTTTTTCGATCCGCTGCACATTCTTTCAACTCCGAGACCTGTTCGTTGATTTAATAGCCGGCTGACTTGAAAAGCGGGAATTTGAGCCTTTATGGCTCTCCCGAAATGCAAAAAAGAAGGTAGGAGTTTGTAGTGAACCCGGACGAATTTCACATGCAACAAAAGATAAATGGATTAGTAAGTAACTTGTTCAAGACAATATTAAGAGTCTTACTTCAAACAGATGCTAAATTTCCATAAGAACAAAAGAGGAAAGAATTCTATAGTGATCAAATAAAAATGTGCCAGTGGCATGTTCATCATTACCCATATGAGACCAAAACAAAGTGCATGATTATTCTACATAATCACAATAGGAAAAAACAAAGATAAGGCTTGATCACTCATTCAACACAAAAGTTAATTAATTAAAAGAGAAACCTATGATCAAACCAGTGGCTATTTAAAATTATGACCAACACAAATCACATATACAATAATTAAACTAACATGGCAAATAGTAATACTATGATAAAGAAGAAAGAAAATTCATAAATGGCACTCCTAATTTTGATGGAAAAACAAGAATCCAAACTCTTTACAACTTAATGAGTATTTAATGTATCCACAAATAGTTAACTAAAGGGTCAAGGCATCTAGTGCAGTAATACACCATACGATCCAATCATATATGCACTTGTTATTCTATCTCAAGTATAATTAACCATAGCAATATGTTCTCACAAATAAATAAATAAAAAAATTTAAAAAATAGCAAGCTAGAAGGTGTCTGTAACAAATCTAGAGCTAAACAAAATCACACCTTGGGAAAAGACTACGAGAAAAATAACTGTGTTGGTAGAATAGTGATTCTAGAATTTTTCTAAGGTGAGACGATTACTGAAACAAGCTTGGAGAGATGCCAAGGCAAGAAAGGATAATAGCTTGAGATTTGAGAAAGTATTTAACCGAAGAACATGAACAATAGAACCAAAAAATGCTAATGAACGAACTAGGCATCATGACAATGGTATTCAACAGAGAATCCGAGCAAAAAGCATGCTTGAGGGATGTCAATAGCACAAACAAGAAGCTGTGAAATTATTATTTGCAACAATAAGCATAAATGTTGATAAACACCTAAACAAGAAATAAATTCTTACACACAGATGAACAACAGGGAGACAAACTAGGCATGCTAATCAGGTTCGACAGTTGAGATTATGAATATAATACTTACACTGATCAGAAAAGAACGGAGCACTGAAAACTTTCAGACATACTTCTATGGAACAGTAGACGAGATTTCGACACAAACAGAGAATTTAGCTAAAACAAACATCAAATTTATCCAATTATAACATGAAGAACACCAAGACACAATCGAGAAGAAGCAGGAACAAGAAGCGCAACAACTAAATGTCCAATGAAATAAAGTTTAAGGAAAGGTTTTTACCTCTTTTCGGGCAGCGAACGAGGACAACAACAAGCAGGGATATGACGACCTCTACCACCAAAATGAGGTTACGAGAACTCTCTGTGAATGAGCAAGGAAACCACACTATCGTCTCACTGATCTCTGTTTCGAATGCGCTTGGTATGTATTTTTTTTCACCATATTTTTGCTTAAGTTGTTGTAAGTATTCTTTTCTCTAAAAGTTTGCCAACTGGAAAAAAAAATCCCCCCCACACAATGAATAAAAAGGGTATTTATAGATGGGAAATTAGGGTTCCAAGCTTGGGGGGGAAACAGATGAGAATTCGGATAAAATGGCCCATTTCGAATTTCAAAACTCCAAAAACTCTTTCACCAATTTAGGGAAACATCATTTTTCTGAAATTTTCAACCATTCCGGAAGAGGAAAGGGCGAAACGCGTGCCTGCTACCTACTGCCGCGACAGTACAAGTTGAGAGGGACGTGAGGAAGAAGACAACGGAATCGTACTGCTCCTGCAATTTTCGTGTATTAACGTCGTGAGCTGTTGGAAATAGTGTCGTTGTTTAACGTTGGAAGGCTGGAATCGTTCTGGGTTTCTCTCGTGGAATTGATTTGGGTCGTTTGGTATTGTATTGAGAGAATGGGTTGGGCCGGGTTAAAGGGGAAATTGGGCTTGGTTTGGAATTGTTGTGCGTATGGTGTTGCTGGAAATGGTTAATGGGAAAGAAAATGGGCCTGGGTTGCTGAAAATTGGAAAAAAGGCCCCAATTCTTGGTCCTTTTAAATGGGTTAGGGATAGAATTAGATTGGTTAGATTTCAGAATTTAAGCGATAGCCAAACTTAGTTAAATTAACAAATTCGGCTAAAACCTAAATAAGACGAATTAATATTAATTAATTAACGAGCTTCTTAATCTTATCGAAATAAAATAATTAACTTAATTGTGAACTAACGATTTAAAATTATAACCAAAACTTAAACTAAACTAATTTAATAAAATACTTACTAAAATTAAAATCTTTTTTAGATGATTTTCGAAATGCTTAAAATACGATAATTATATACAAAATTGTATAAAATATATATATTACTTAAGAATTATAAGGATGCTAAAATTACTTGAAAGTAACCTAAGAAAAATATTTTGAACTTTATAAAAACAAATTATTTCAAATCATTTGAAATTTAAAGAGCTCGTGAATTAATTCATATCAGGGAGGGTCAAAATTGGGGTGTCAACAGACACAAAATGATAAATTATTTCTTAATTTTCTAAACTAGATAAGTATTATTGGACAACTATTTTTAATATAGTGAACCAATAAAGATGAATGGATGGAATAATAGTTATTCATAAATAAATAAAAATAGGAGACATAATACGTATTGGCTTCATATCGCAAAACTAAGAAATTAAAATGTAATACTTACTTATTATTAGTTTTTTACTATCAACTAATCCAAATGGACTCCATATTGCGAGATCTATTATTCAATTTGTACCCAAAAAAAAAAAAAAAAAATCAATGTGGAACTGACGTGGATGTCGTGGGAATTGTCTTCCCTGTGAAAGTCAAATGAGGTTAAAGTACATTTCCATCCTAATTGTGGACTTTAATTAAGAAGAGATCTAGAACTGGGCAAATCTAAAACCCTAGCTCTGCCAATCCGACGATCATCACATTATTTGAACTAGCTACAGATTTCGCATTATTGAGGAGGCTACTAATTTTGAGGATTTATCAATGGCGGTGCCGGTGGTGAGGTTTCCGATTTTCCTATTGGTGAGAGTAATCGGAATTGCGGTGGCAGCGTTGGTGTTGATTTGGAATGTCCATTACAGAGGAGGTTTAGCACTCATCTCTGACAACAATGCTCTCATCTTTAACGTAAGCTTCCTTCAATTTTCCTGTTTCGCCTAATTTTGTTTACCCCGCACCGTGTTTGCACTGAGCAATAATGGCAACTTAAGATGTTGATTTGCAGTAAAAAACACATATCATGCACTAATTGTTTTGGTGCGAACGTGAGTTTTCTGTCCAACTGCAGTGGTTGCTGTTTCAGCTCAATCTATCCAGATATAGTCGAAACATTAGAGATAAGTGTATTGTAGTGGTATGGGACACCCATGGACTTCAAGAGCCCGGATCCCTCTATGGTTTAGCATGTCTTGAACTTTCCAATGGAGATCGGATTGTTTTTGTAGCTTAACATTGCTTGTGATGATTGCCCTATTACGTTTTCCTATTCATAGACAAATTATTGGGTATTGGATGAATTGGCCTGAATAGAACATACTGTTGATAGTGTGGATTCATATTGTTGATCCCGTCTAGTTTGGGATTGAGGGTGTATTTGATGGATTGATCAGTTATCACACAGCTCAAAAGTATTGGATTATGGATAGAAAGTGATTATTGTGATGACGGCCATTTGAATTTCCATATTGGGATCAAGGTTGCTTTATATACTTGGTCCTTCGTTGGGGAAACTGCTATATCATGAGCGGTTCTCTTATCTTTACCACATGTTTCCTTTAAAGGGACTGGGCAGCAAATGATGCTTTAGTGATAGCTCTTGTAATTGCTGCTTCTCCCAGTTGGTGAACTTGATTTGCGTCATGTTTGAGGAAGAGACTTAGGATGACTCATTTCGTGTAGGATATGCCAAACAAGAAAATTCAATCCCGTCACTTCTAATTTTTTGCATTTTCTACCACAAATAGCACATCTGCTACTAATAAGTGTCGAGATCTATTTCTTACTTTTCCTTTGTTGTACTGTGATTCAAGTTTCAGAGCCTTTCGGAGACTGAAGCAAACTCTATCTTATTTGTGCTTTCCATGTTGTCTCATGCAGGTTCATCCTGTTTTAATGGTAATCGGCCTTGTCCTTCTAAATGGTGAAGGTAAATATTAAGACTATAAGTCAAACTACCTTATTATAAAATAGATTAAGACTATCAGTCACATTAATTTTAATCATTGTTGTTGAGTGTACTTAAAAGCCATATGCTATATATAAGGAGAGGATATAAATAGAGACTAAATGGCTCTCTACCATGCCACTTTTTTCTGCTGTATAGCTAAAAAAACTTATGCATAATGACTCATTTCAAAGAGCTACTTTGTCACAAGTCATTGATAGAATTCTCGTTTATTGTTGTTTCATCCATATATTGCTAGATGATGTAAATGGTTTTCTGTTTTCTCCTTAGCTTTGTGAGCAAGAAAGGCCATGAAAAAAGAATTTAAATGTGAGAAATGTAATTGTTAATAACCTTTCATCCTTTAGATGAAAAATGACAAAAGAAAAGAGAATATATCCATTACTTCCTTTCAACTCCACCATCTCACACCGTGGAAAATTATCTATACTTGTTTCTTTTATAATATATATATATACTTATAAGTGTTGCCTTATTTGATTAAGAAAGAGGTGCGATGATGAGGTTACTGAATAATCTCGTTAATCTGATAATAGCTGAGGAAAATCTCTCTATCCATTCTTAATCTACTGAGCACTTCTCTTCTTTAGAAGAAATAAATAAATAAATAAATATATATATATATATATATATATATACACACACACACACACACATACACACTTAAAAGTAAGTATACACCCAAACACCCAATAAATAAACAATATGATAGAAATATCATCACCAGCTTGCTCTTCATTATTTGTAGTCTTTTGATTGTTTCTATCAATATTTTCATTTACATCGACTTCTTGGAGAATCTTGTTCACCAACTTAACTCCTTCTGTGGCAATGATGGAGAAACATGGAGGACTATGGAAAAGATAGAAGGTCATTTGCGGGAAACTCCTTGCCGAGGGCCTGTGCACCCCCGGGATTAGTCGGGGCTCAAAGAGACTCGGACACCCGGTGCAAATAAAAAAAAGATAGAAGGTCATTTGGGGCATCTAGTGCACATGTAGGAAATCGACCCTAGAAGAGATGTGTTTGAGGCATTGATTCATTTATGGGATTATAAGAATAATGTGTTCCGTTTCTCGGATTGTGAAAATGTGAACTGACCCCAACTCTGGAAGAAATTGCAGGCTTTATGGGGATGGGATCTAGTCTTCGGGGCTCTAATCTCCATAACAAAAGACCAGTTGTCCCTAAAAAGATTGATGGAAACAAGTTTCCGGACTATTTGAAAATCAATCAAATGAAGAAATAGAGTTTGAGAAACAAATGGATTTCTCTAAATTTTTTGTTTAAGAGGTATGGTCAGAAATGAAGGATTAGAAAAGTATCATGGCCAACGTAGTAATAATGGGGATCCAGAAAAATGGAGAGTGCATAGGCTCTTTGCTTTCATGGTTGCATTTTTTAGGCTTATTGTTTTTCCAGTACGGGATGAACATATTGATATTTGTCTGTGTGGAGTAGTTAGGGCATTAACAACAATGGATAACCCCACCCTTAGGCTTATTGTTTTTCTAGGAGACATGTTTTGTGCATTGACACACTGTAAAAAGAGTGCTACCTACTTTGAAGGGTGCAATATCTTATATTACAAATATTGTTCTTGGAACACTTCTATCATCAGACTTGCACCAAAATTCACTGTTGACTAAATCAATAAGCTTTTTGATTGATTCAGGGCGCAGCGAAGCCAAATTCAATCAAGGAAAGGGGGCTTACTTTTCCTGAGGCTGATTCATCCTATTCAAATTTAGACTGGTTCAATTTTATTCCGAGTCACAAAGGAAGGGTCGAGGAATGTGGTCTTCCAGAAGGGGTCCAAAGTCTAGGAGAAAAAAGAACTTTGCATTGACTGTTGATTAGATTATCTAGAATTACTTCTAGTTCCTAGCGAAAGAAGTCATTTGCATGTCCTCGCATAGTTCGTTTCTTGTATTGATTGGACTCCGAGGTGTCCAACCTTATGCCCCACTTCGAGTAATGTGCCAACTGGGTCGACTCTAAGAAGTCCCTCCGGAGGAAAACATGAGATGATTTATGTATGACACTCCCCCATGCTTTCTTTTTGACAACGATGAAATATTGAAAAAATTGGCATGTGAGCATAGTTTCTGAGTTAGGAGAAATGGTGTTAGAGTAGGATATTGGAAGGGGGGTGGTCCCTAAGTACCTCTCATGGTTTCATGACGCTTTTGTTATCTAGAGAAGTCCCTGAAGAATCCAACAAGAACATAAGAGACCAACAAATTATAGAACGATTAAAACAGAGTTGGAGCGCGCCAGAGCTACCATAGCCCAATAACAAGTCTAGATTCAATTGAGAAAGGATTTTCATTTGACTCTTCAAGAAGTGGAAGGAGATTTGAGGCAGGCTGAGGAAAAGATGGTCCAATTGGAGGAATAATTGGAAAGCAAGATTAGTTTGGCTCGACAGACTAAGAGTGAACAAAATCCTGAGATTCTCCGGTTGAAAAGGGTCTTGTTTGCCACTAGCGAGACCATGCACCGCCAACAGGTTGAGTTCAAAGAACATAATGAGCAGTTCAAAAAGGAAAGAGTGTCGAGTCCCACTAGGTCAAATGCACATGACGCAAACAAAACATAGCCTACTTGGGATAATCATTGCTTATGGCTTGCTTCGCTATCTTTAACATCCTAAATGGGAAAGTATCTACATCGTCTTACCCGAGCGAACAACTTGAGCTCGGGATGGTCATCTTACTGGTAGCAGGACTTTTTCGACTTCACTAGTGGTCCAACCCCGCTTAACATGTGTGACTTAAATTCTAAGCCTAGAACATAGCCTGCAAAATTTTTTTGTAGAGCGTGTCTTCACACACAATGAACAGTGGTGAATGTGTTAAGAGTCTCAGGATGGTGTGCGAGAGAAGACAATTGCTATATACAATCACACAATATCAAAGCTGTAAAAAGCAACTGAGACTATATCAGGCAATAAACACAATATGTATCCAAGTAACTAGTAAAGTCAAATATAAATCAATAAAAACCCGAAGGGTGGCCCAGTGGTTTGGGCTTGGGACTTCCATGTTGGAGGTCTCAAGTTCGAAACCCCTTGCCAACGAAAGCAAGGGGTTTGCTTCTGGGTCGAGTTCGTCACACCGGGCTTGCCTAATGCGGGTTACCTCTCCTATGTGGTTTGCGAGCTATTGCATAGGAGTGGGGGTTTTACCCCGTGACCACCCAAAGGATAGGGACTGCGGGTTTCCCTTGTCATCAAAAAATAAAAATAAAAAATAAATCAATAAACAATCTCGAATTCTAGTTAGGTTTCCTAGCGAAGTCGTTAGAGCTGTCACACCCCTTTTTGCACACATTGAAGCTTGAAGGTTTTTTTTAAGGTGGCTGGTGGTGGGGAGAAAGAGAGGAGGAGAAGGAAGAAGACGGAGAATAATGGAGGTCAAAAATACGATTTTTGAGATGTTTTCTGCTTGATAGAGATGTCAAATGAGGGTCATTGGATCAAAAGAGGATAGAGGGATGAGATTGAGTTCTACCCATTTAACCAAAACTATGTAGTTTTGAGCCACAGTTTACTAGACCAGGTTGGGTTTGATTGGGTTGGCGGAATTGGATCCAAATTGGCCCAATTAAACTACAATTGAGTCTTTTTGGCACTTTTTAAATTTAATATATATAAAAATACTATTAAAAAATGCATAAATAAGAAAAGAAAATAAAATAAAATAAAAGGGTAAACTAAAAGATGCGCAAATAAGAGAAACATTATACTTTTTTGGGAGTAATTAAAAACGTCAAAAATAAGGTGTTCACATAAATTTGAGTTACATTTTCAGTTCTTGCATCCTAATCGGAATAATTCAGCATAGCTTATGTATCTCTTGTGTCGTGGATTATGTTAATCTCCAAATTTGGTGTGGATTGCTCCAGCAATGCTGGCGTACAAGACAGTCTCAGGAACAAAAAGCTTCCGGAAATCAGTTCATCTTGTCCTGCAGTTCTTGGCTTTCTTTTTGAGTCTAATTGGTCTATGGGCTGCTTGGAAGTTTCATAATGACAAAGGAATCGACAACTTTTACAGTCTTCACTCATGGTTGGGCTTATTTTGCCTTTTTCTATTTGGTGTCCAGGTACTTCTCTTTAATGCTCCTATGCTACTCTTTTGTTGTATCCCTTTTCCTGTTCTTTTGCAGCATCCTTATTACTATATGTAATTGTGCATAATTTAGTTTTTCAACAACTTCTGGACAGTGGGCTGTTGGTTTTGCAACTTTCTGGTATCCAGGTGGTTCAAGGAACAGCAGAGCGACTCTTATACCATGGCATGTCTTTTTTGGCATCTATATATATGCCCTTGCTATTGCTACCTGTGCTACTGGCTTCTTAGAGAAAGCTACATTCCTTCAAGCAAGCCACATAATCTCACGCTACTCCACCGAGGCATTGCTAGTGAACTGTTTGGGTGTCTTGATTGTTGTTTTGGGTGGATTGGTTATTCTCGCTGTCGTCTCTCCAATGAATGGAAGAAGTGACACTATAAGAGGACCAGCAGAATAAACACTAGTCGATGTGTATTTGAAACTTCAATTTTGAGATGAAGTTTATATGAAACTTCATGTATGGAAGGGTTTACTTTTATTTGATAAAAAAGAGATGTAAGAAAATGTTTATTAAGCTCAAAATATATGATCAGGTAACATTATGGAGTAGTGCATTTTCTCAAGTTGATGATCAATATTTATTCTCCAATTCATATCATATATGACAATTCTTCTACACATCAAAGTGTTGGGAAAGGCAAGTCACTAACAAGAATGCCAGACAGGATAGCAGCGGAATAATATCCAAATCTAAACTTTTCCTTTCAATTTGAACCAAGAGTAGACGAACCAAATCAAGAATATGAGGAATGGACAGCAAGTATATCAACCAAACTAAAGCAACAAGATAAGAATAACCCAATCACACAAGACACAACAATTTACGTGAAAAACCTTTCGATGTGAAGAGTAAAAAACCACAGGTCCAAAAAGTTCCACTATAAACACCAAGAGTTACAAAATTGTTCTCCAAAATTGGCGACAAAACAAGTGCCAAACAACGAGCAACAACAAAACAAGATTGCATCAAAACTAGAGAATTAAAGAAGAGATTTCACCCAAAAACGCGCTACTGTTCACGCCCCAAAATCAGAAGCTACAGACCTCCAAATTCGATCTCCACCGTTGAATTGTAAGAACCAGATGCTGAGAGCTCCCAGTTCAAATTTGATCACGATCCAACGGTTAACGAAGCGGCAAACTCTGTCTGAAGCGGACTGCCTAAGCAGAAAATTTCCAGTAGCAAAAACGGGATTTTTCTCTTTTTTCTCTCAATCTCTAAAACGAAACTCTCTTGATTTTTCTCTCTTGTGTTTTTGAAAATAAGACCAAATAAGCCTTATATATGCCACATAATATTTGGGTTATGGGCTAAAGTGGGCTGGTCGTAATAAGACTTTTATTTATCCACATAGGAAGAGAAAAAAGATCTTAAACCCAACACAAAGTGGGGATTTGTGGAAAAAAAAAACTCAAGCTATAAAAATATACTCACGCTCTGTTTATACCAAATCAATAGATGCATGTTATATATTTCATATGAACTTTTTTTTTTAATCACAGTATGATTGATTTGTAACTTCTGAGAAATACATTTCAGAAACTACTCTGAGAGGCCATCGAAATCGAACTCTACATAGCAACAACTAATAATATAAAATCTAAAACCTGAAGAAGCCATAAAAACTCAAAATCGTTATTCCAAAACGGATGAAGAAACTGAGAGGTGTAAAGTGATTCTCAAAATTCATTATTCTATGAATCTCAAACTTGTAATAATTGAATTGTAATCCTTAAACTGGTGAAACATCTCCCTTTGATAAAACTTGCCAGCTAGTTAGCATATTGAGGATACAAAATTATTCAATTAGTACACAATATCACTATCAAAAAAACTATGTACTACTTCACAATATCACCAACTTTATTAAAAAGTACTAGGGTAGGGAGTATAAGCTATTCTAAAGAAAAGAAAATTCATTGAATTATATTATCATTTCTCTAAAAATGAAAGCCTGGTTTGTACAGATAAGATTTTTCTTCGATACGCCAGTAAGCCATTGTTGGTTGTTGTCCCCAGCCTAATTGATGAAAGCTGTCCAATCTAAGTGCGACTGTGACACGTTTTTCTTCTTAGTTTCAAAACAATGTTATCTTAAAATAGTTCAAATTCCTTTTTTAGTATTACTTAAATGATTTATAATCATATAAATGTCAAAAATGTATCATTATTATTATTATTTTAACTTTATGTTAAGTTAGACAGTATCTTATAAATTGAGATGGAGGGATTAGTTAATTAATTTTATCACGCCAGTTGTCATGCATCCTTTGTAAGGTGCAAACCCCACGCCCACTGGCAAAATAGAATCGATTCCTCCTACCTCCTATAATTTCTGAATTCTGCTTACCATTTTGCATTGGATTTTTTAACTGATAAAGGGATAAGACATAAGTACCCCTAGACTATGATCGAAATCTCTGAGACACATCTAAACTTAACTAAGATTCTATTACTCTTTAACTCATTTTTTTTGTATTTTTGTGCACCTTTTGTGCTGACGTGACACCTTCAACCACCCAAGTTGGTTGTGTTTGTACACACTCGCCCCCACGTGTGTAAATATTTTATTTTTTATATTTTTTTAATTAAAAAATATTTTTTTTTTTAAAAAAAAGTAAAAAATATTTTATTTTTTTTAAAAAAGTAAAAAATATATTAAATTTTTTCTTAATTTGTTTTACAAAAATTAAAAATTTAAAAAAAAAATAAAAAAAATTCCTATTTTCTTTATCTTGTATTTAAATTAAGTTAATACACATTTTTTACCTTGTAACGAAACTTTTTTTTACATACATTCGTTGTTTTTTCTCTTTTATTTGTCTATTGATTTTTATTTTCTTTGTCTTTCGTTTTGATTTGATTTCAAATTTAATTCCAAATTTCTTGTATTTAAAATAAGTTAATTTTGAACGAATATCAAATAAGTGAAGAAAATCAAATAAAACATAAAAAAAATTAAAACATTAAAATTAAAGGACACTTTAAAATTATTTTTTTACAAAAATACACATAATTTTTTTTAAAAATTTGAAAGTGAAAAGCTAATAAATAAATTTTAAAAAAAGTTTAAAGTGAAAATAAATTAAAATAAATATTTTACAAAGTAAGAAATAAAAATAATTAAATATATATCAGTTTTAATATCAATAAAAATGTGTACTAACTAATTATAAAGTTATCAATAAAAAAATGACATGTGTCCAATTTGTGCACACATCACTTGCCTTCAAGAGAGTGTGCACACTCTCTATGCCATGTCAGTTTGTGGTGTATTTATTCCATTTCAAATTAGTTTAGGGGGTAATAGGACCCTAGTAAAATTTAAGTGTGTCTCTCGGATTTTGGTCATAGTCTAGAGAGATACTTCTACCTTATCCCACTAATAAACACTCATATTGTAAAGAATTTTACCAATTATCATTTAATATGTTACTATAGTCAACTGCTTCTCTTGTTTTTCAAATTACTAAGAGCAAGTATATTTGAATTGACTTATTTTAAATGTTTTAAAGCATTTTTATAGTGTTTGAATGAAGAAGAAAAAGTAAACCAAAAATGGCAAGATATTTAAGAAGAAAAGGGTACCATTCCAAAATTTTCCACCATTCATGTGATGTGCATGATAAAAGGTAGGGGTGTTCACGGTTTGGATAAAAACCGATCCAAATCGAAAAACCAAACCAAATTGATAAAATAAAACAGATTTTATTTGGGTTTGGTTTGGTTTGGTTTTAGATTTTTAAAAACCGGTAGTATTTGGTTTGGTTATGGTTTTATTCAAAAAAACTGAAGAAATAACCGAACCGAACCGATTAATTATATACATATATTTTGTTAATATACATACTTAATATATTGTTTTTATAAACAATTTTAAAGATCTTATACGTTTTCATTAAAATTTATTTATACTTCACTTATTGAAAGCAAGAATGCCCAAGGTGAAAACATTTATCTTATTGATTTCATGTAATATGAGTGTCTATGACAATTTTTTGTGGGACTGAAAATGTTATTGTCTCTTCCTTCTAGGCCAATATAGTGAATTTTAAAGTTTTATTGAAATCGAAAGTTCGGTAATTTAAGTCATTCTAACTATTTTTTGTTTTGAATGGATTGTTGTCACTTTTTTCACATTTTGAATGAATTGTTTATTTTATTTTTGTGTATGGTTAATAATCGAATAACCAAACCAAACCAAACCGAAACCGATAACCACTAAACTGGTAAATGTATATTATATTTGGTTGGTTTGGTTTTGATAATTTTAAAACCGATTAAGTTGGTTTGGTTTTAATTTTGACCAATAACAGATCCAAACCAACCCGTGAACACCCCTAATTAAAGGCAATAGAGTACAACTATGGGCCCTTAAGTGGGCCTAAAAATAACAAGGTTCAGGTGATTAACTCAAACAAATTATTTTTGGATGCTATAGTTTGAATATAATTTCATTAAATAGTTTTTGAAAAGATAGATTCACTCTAGAACATGTTCCTTGAAATTGTTGGAATACTTTATTAGAATTTCTAATCGAAAACCATTCATGTGAAGTGTGTATGATTGTAGGTATGATATGGGGGGTCCTTCAACTCTTGCAATTACGGACCCTTAAGTGGCCCAAAGGTAACAAGGCTTCGATGATTTGTCAAAGAGAATTTTGGATGTCTATAGTTTAAATTTCGATTTTGTTATAACTTATAACAAGTCTTGAAAAGATAATTATCATATTAGAAATTGTAAGAACGCTCCTAAAAGTAATAAGGATAACTTATGATGATTCATCAATAAATTTAATCAAAATCTTGGCGATCAACATAAGTTTCTAGTCAAGACTATTAACAATAAACTATGATAATTCGTCAATATTTGTTTTTGAATTTTGGTGATATTCGTCAATATTTGTTTTTGAATTTTGGCGATACGTATGAATTTGTGGCCAAAGTATGGTGATTACCATAATATGTAGTGTAAAAAAATAACCAATACGTTTTTTGCTTTGAAATTGATCCAAATTAAATCTAAAAAGACTTTTTGATATACTGATTAATGGGATTTAATGAAACTTTCTTGATGTTCACAGTTACCTTTTTTTCACATAGTCTAACTATCATAGTTTGTTAAATATTATACGATGATAATAAAATGTTACTTTCGACAAACTTAAATGACCAAACCTGCAAAGGAGTATATTTAAAGAACCATTTTTTAACTTACCTCAAAACATGAGAGACTATTTTTTGTCATTTTCTCACACATAGATTTTTGGAATATAACAAAAATGATCATGTATGTTAAAGATTGTGTCAAAAATAGCCCCTTAAGTTATTCTTAAATATTCTTAATTCTTTAAATATGTCTAATTTTGATTATATATTTAACAAACTCTGCTTATAAAACTTGGCTCAATATGTGGAAAATAATTTCAACCAAAATTTACTTCACACACTAAAAATAGACTAGAAGTAGTAGAAACTATACCTTCTTAAATTCCATTGTACATAAATAGAAAGGCGGAATGACCTGGGAAACTCTTATATTTGACTCTGTTTGTCACCTGGACCTTTCTACTCACGATTTTGTCAATTGAACACTTAAACTTATTAAAACACAGTATTTTAAACCCCTCTGATCATGTGTGTCTCCCAATCGCACTGATGTGGATAATACCTCACTATCCACATCATTTTTTTTATTACAAATAAATTTTTTTTTTTTTAAATCTCAAACTAATCTCCAAAATCCTTTCTTTCTTGATTTCTTTCCATTTTTTCTTCTCTTCCCATATTTTCCATCTATTTTGCTACTAATCATTCATTATTATTTTTTACTAGTGAATTTTTTACGTTGAAGAGGAATTAGAAATAAGCAAAGCTTTGTTATGTTTTTTTATTATAAATTTTGCTATTTTAATGGTGATGAGAAATAAAGTGACTCAAATGGAGGATGAGAGAAAGAAGAGAAGGAGACCAAAAATGGGTCATTATAGAAAACTCTTCAAAAATGTTTTCAATAAAATTGTCTTACATTTAGAAAGAATTTCAAACATGTCTTTCAAAACCCCATCTAAAATCCGCATCTATTTCACAATTTAGACCCTCTTTTTCTCCCCTCTCTTTTATCCAAATCTAAATAAATATTTTTTTCTCAATCATTATAGAACTCTCAAATGATAGGTAGCATATGAGAAGAGGAAGAATTGTGGGTAAGAGTATTGGAAGAGATTGAAGAAGATGTGTCTGTGGTGATGGTGGGGGTTGAGTGAAATTATGAGGAGGAAGAAGAAGAAACGTACAACAAATTGGGAAAGGGTTTTTTTTTAAAAAAAAATTTAATTGTTATATTTTTCTTTTAATTCTTTTTTTAAAAAATAATTAAATAGTTGTCTTCACTTGCTTTTAAACGTGTGTAACCACTCTCTTGATCTGATTCAGCAAAAAAACACCACATAAGCTTAGTCAACGGTCAATGGGGTTTAAAATAGTGTGTTTTAATAACTTTAAGTGTTCAGTTGGCAAAGTCGTGAGTAGAAGGGTCTAGGTGACAAACAGAGTCAAGTATAACGGTCTTTCAGGTCATTCCGCCAAATAGAAAATATCATCAAATATTGCACCTTTAAATGTGAGTTTCTATTGCATTTTATTTTGTCACCATTCTCATTAAATTTAACAATCCAAATTTATTAAATATTTAATTATGACCAAAAAATGCTTAAGTTTGACAAATTCAAAGAATTAAAACTTTTTAAAAAGATATACTTAAAACTTAAAAGGACTGTTTCACTTTTCGCGTTGGAGCCTAATTATTTTGAATTCTGGTAGATTTCACACCAACCCCAAACATGTGTGACATTTTGTTTTCAAAATTTTCACTTGCATATGTGGCAGTTTGATCTAAGTTTTTGAGTTGATTGAATGTGGGGCTATAGCACGTGGGTACGTGTCAAATTGTCATTCAATTCACTATTCACAATCAAGAAAAGCAAGCCAATTCAATAACTTCCTTCTTTTTTTTTTGCTAAATTGAGTTATTTATGATACTATATTCTACAATATGTTTTTATTTTTCATACTCAAAATGGAACAAACTTTTCTCACTTCAAAATTTTCCTTTTATGTCTCTCTCAATCAATTATACATCTTTAGAAGAAAAAAAACTCTAAATTTTTGAAAATTGAAATGTTGACTTTTATAACTCGCTATCCCGTACATTGCGATATTAGATGATTATTTATCTTGTTACATGGACAATTCTCACCTTTTAAGTTTTAATTTTTATTTGTATTAAGGTTGAACGTTTATTTTTTATCGACTTCACGTCTTATATTACCGTAAAAAATAACGAATTAAATTCTAATTATTGAATGTAAGGAAAAAAAAACCTAGTGTTCATCTTAAATAAAATGAAGAGAAGGAAGACAAGGACTTGACAGTGGTCTTTTTGTATAGATGCTTTAATTTAATTTTTTGTTTGTAAGTGGCGACAGTAGTAAATTGACCCACGCAAAAGGAAAACGTAAAGAATGAAATTATTATTTTTATGAAAAGAGAGTTGAAAGGAATATGACTATATGGTTGATTAATGCTCCCACTGTCTATTTTACGTAATACCATTTGACTTGATATCGATATTTAAAAAAAAAGACTTTTAGAATTTGTGGTCTAAAATAATCTGAGATATTTGTGATAGAAAATCAATTAATTAAGGGTAAAAAAAAATATTTTAAATTTATATTATTTTTAATTATATTAAAATGATATATTTTTTAAAACGGACTCAAAAAAGATTGTTACATAAAATGAGACGGAGGAAGATGTTGCTCTTTCTGGACGGCAAAATTATTGTGTAGATACATTTGGAAATGAGAAAGCTTTATTTATTTGTTTATTGTTGACACGTTTAGTGATGAATGTAATTGGTAAATTATTATTAGGATATTCATGAGGTGATGATACATTCTAAGCATCTCATGATATTTATTGAAATTGATTGAGAATGATCGATTCCGTAAAAGATGACATCAATATTTGATAATTTACTTAAATTGCAATTTTGTGAGATTGTCAATAATCAACCAAGCACATCAAACATGTTTTCAATCCGAAAAGACGATATCTTATCACAAGATAACTAAAAAGTCATTTCAAAATAATGTATATTTCATTAATAATTTTAGAAAAAAAGGAGTGGAGAATCCTTGTGTTCATGAACATACGGTGTTGGGACAGAGAAATATTGATGAATGCAATAACAGAAAAAAATTACTACTCTTTCTATCTCAATCTATACAACATATTTTTTAAGAATCTTATCTTAAAATTATCAGAAATAACTTAACTTTTAACGCATGAAATATAAATGAATTAAGTTTTGATCATTTCTTATTCAACTCATTTTCAATTTTTCCAAATTTGAACCAATCCGTCCATTCACCACCTCTTGTATGAATGCATTGCTGATTTTTACTACTAAAGAATTCAAAGCGTACAACAAGTGAATAAATTCTATTGTTACGAGTTATACAATTATAGCAAGTTAGTATTCTCTTCCTTCTTTTTTTTCTTTTGGGACCAAGACATATAAGGACACATTGATTTTGACCAATCTCTGATTAATGAAATAGAGTACAAATTACACGTGCAAAAGGCCACTTTAGATTCCATGACCACAGACATGTACAATGTATATGATCCACTCTATCGTAATTTATATGACATTTTTTATTAATTTTGAACTTTATATCAAATTTTTACGGACATATTTTATAATGATCATAAAAATGTCTAGGGCTACTAGTCACCTACTACAGGAAAATTAATCTAGATGCTTTTGGTATGCATCAAATCTTTCTCAAACATGTATTCCAGTCAAACACGATAGTATAAAGTGAAAATTGATGGAACGAATATTAAATTTGATTTACTCACCTCTAGAGCTTTAATTGAATGTGTTTGGACAAAAGAAAAAGTAATTAAATGCTTGTTTGTTAGTTGAGCAAAACGTAATTTATAGTATACAACAATTTAAAAAGGATATATAGGGAGATTAATATACATTCAATATAAGTTTAACATGAGTGTGAATGATGTTATTTCCCTATCACTATATTTGAGTGTTAATTAATTAACGACAATAGCTTAATTATCGCAAAATAATAATATATATTTTTAGTGGCAATTAACACTCTTTTTGTAAATGGCCCTAAAACCTATAACGGTATTGAATTCAATGGCAAATAACTAATGTCAGTAAATACTTTAGCAGTACTCTTTATTAATATGTATACTTATTGCCGCTAAAAATTATTTTTGTTATAGTGTGCGATAAACTAAGCACATGATTGACTTATTTTTAGTTGTGTTAATCGGTAATGCTTTCATTAATTATTATATAAGAGAATCACAGGTCTCTCTCTCTACCTTTGATATATAGAGACTGCTTCAACAATAACAACAAAACATCTAGTGTAATTTCCTCTAGAGTTTGAATAGGGTGGTATATATTATATACGATTATTTATATCTATTATGAAGATAGAAAAGAATCCATGTCCGAAACAATTAGAAGACAACGGAAATAACGAGTAATGCTAAAATTGAAGAGTAAGTTAATAGATATATTAGCGGAATATAGAAGGAAGACTATGGATCCAAATATGTCTATGAACAAGTTATTTGTTTTTGAAGCATCTCTTTCTTTTAGATCAAAAGCTCTCGAAAGAGATCCGAATGGAATTGTATTGCTTAGATCAGTTCCTTTTTATATGGATGAATCTACTATTTAATAAATAAAATCCTTCTAGTTTCAAAGCAAAAAAAAAAACAATAATATAGTAGCTATAGAAAATAAGGGAATTAGACAACGCTCGACTACCTACTAATATTCTACCCAATATTCGTGACAGACATATCTTCGGATTTGGCTCATCTCCTTTACACTTTCTCTCAATTTTCTCAAATATACATTTAGATGAATAACACTTGTCTACTATAATTTTTAAAGGTCAAGATTAAATTAATTTAACAAGCATCTTAACTAGGATTAAAATACTAAATTTGGAAACCATTTTTTAATTATAGTATGCAATATCAGAGGGTGTTTGGATTGATTTAAAAGTTGGTCAAACCTACTTTTAGTCAGTTTTTGATTTCTGAAAGTGTTTGACGAATATAAAAATAACTTAAAATAACTTAAATTAAGTTAGGAATTGTTTGACAAGATTAAAAATAACTTAAAATAAGTTAAAAACCAAAAGTAGGTCTCTCCCTATTTATTTATTTTTTGGACTAAAAGTTATTTAAATTTGACTTTTTATTTTTTATTTAAAAGCTATTTTTTTAAGCCGATCCAAACGGGCTCTCAATCTTCTCACATATTTTGATACTCATTAATTTCAATTTATAAATTTCATCAGTAAACTTTCCTACACCCCCACCCCCACCCCCTCCCTAAACAAGTATAAATAAGAAAAACGTTTTGCGATCATAAATTTTAGGAGATTGATTTTAAAATTAGTCTGAAAATTGAATTGAAGAAAACATATGAGGGAAGTAACTCTTGAAAGTGAAATAATAGTTCTAATTTTTAATTGACTTATAAAAGTAAACAAGAGTTTTGAAATTATCCGTGACAGTATTTACATTCATTCTCTTCCATTTAATTTAATTTAGCTAAGATGGAGAATATATGAAAGAAAAAAAAAAAAAGGAAGGAAAGTACCGTGATAGTAAATATAAATTCGATGCTATTAAATAGTTAATTTTTTTTAACATATTAACAAATTTGAATTTGTTTTATCGATGTAAAATTTACAAATTGGAATTAATGAGTATCAAAATATGTGGGGAGATTGATATTGCATATTATAATTAAAAAGTGGTTTGCAAATTTAATATTTTAATCATAGTTAGGATGCTTGTTAAATTAATCTAATCTTGACCTTTAAAAATTATATTAGACAAGTGTCACTCATCTAAATATGTACTTGAGGAAATGGAGAGGAGCCGAATCTCATATCTTTCTATCATGCATGTTCTCGATAAGTTGCATGTATATGTGCTATGTTCTGTCCGATATCTTTGTGGTCTACCTCTACATTTTCTTATAACCACTATAGTCAACCTCTCACACCTCTTCATTAAAATATCTATGCATCTTCTCTTCACATTTCAATGTCGCCTTCCTCATATCTTGTCGACCATGGAGCTAGGCCACTCCCACCTTAACGAGAACGCTAATTACTAACTGTTTTCTGAATAGGATAAAAGTTAATTAGCACTCAACATACGTTGGTGTTATATTCAACTAGTACTTGATATAATTGGGAAACCAAGAAACTAATTAAATAGACGAGATAAGATATGTTGGAGCCTAAGGCAATCTAAGTTATATTATTTGTTAAAAAATTAGTTGGAATGGCAAGAATATTTTTTAATTAGACAAGCGTGAAGGTTTTTTGCCATAAGCGTAGTTTGATAATTAATTTTAGGCCAAACACATATACAATCCCTTTAATTTGTCCGTATTTTTTATTTTGACACTTTATTTTAGCCTTGTTCCATTTTAATCCCTAAACTCCATTTTTTATGTACCATTTTAACACGAAATACTGTTTTAATGATTTCTTTATTTTTATATATATTCTTCAATTGCAACTTCTTATTTTAAATCGACATGTGTCAATTAATTTTAGTTAAAAAAAATTAAAAATTAACAAAAAATAATTCTTTTTAAAAAATAATAATTTCTTAAGAGTGTTATGTATTTTTGTGTGAAAAATAACCGACGAAATTGTGTTGGTTTTCTTTCTTAAAAATCACCGACAACCTAACAAAGTCAGTCGAATTTTAACATTTTTTGGTAGTGTTATTAGCAATGAACAGAAGTCTTTTTTTACTCGTATTGAAGATGGGTTTTTGTTATTCGTATTGATTTATATTAAAAATTAAAAGTGAGTATTTCCGTTAAATTTGAATAGCCTAGATGATAAGAAAAAATAAATAAGTAGTGTTATTTAATTTAATTGAATGTTTAAGAAAGAAAATCAAAGAACTTTCGTCAATTTATTTTCATGTAAAAATACAGAGAAATCTCAAAAAATAATATTATTGTTTGAAATTTTTTATGTTCGTTCGCGAATGTTTAATTTTCTTATGAAAATTAACAGGCACACGTTTATTTTTTTAAAATAAGAAATTGCAATTGAAGAACATAAATAAAAAAAAATCATAAAAATTAGTATTAGTGTTTAAATGGTACAAAAAAATGGAGTTTAAGGATTAAAATAGAATAAGGCTAAGTTGGAGTGTCAAAATGAAAAATGAGGACAAGTTTGATGGGTTGTGTATGTGTTTGGCCTTAATTTTAATGGTAGAAATGGAAATATGAAGTCCAATAAGAAAGACAAAAAATATATAGTAGCTAGCCAGGACATTTTGGTGTCATTTCACTTGGGAACAAACGCACATGCATCCTCCAATAATTCTTATCCTTTTTCGCACACAAGTCCAACCATACCGTGTAGAATATAATTTGTAGCTACCAAAAATATATCCATCATTAACAAATATTTTCAATAATATTACAACTTATTATCTCCCCTCTTTCTTTATACTTTTTTCATTCTTAAACCATCAACAAAAGAACCATATATATATATATATATATATACCTCTATCTGTAATAATTTACTTAGTAACTTTCTCTATAAATTATTAGTGTTTGGCTCAAATTAAGAATATGGGTGCTTAAGCAATAGTTATAATCAATTCAACTCATTTTTATCAATTGAATTATTCTAATATAATACTAATATTGTTCTAATTCTGAGCTTGACTCTTACATTCAGAATTTGTCTCTCCCAGACATAAATATACATATTAATTAAGAGTAATAAAATATTTGCTAGTATTAATTAGTTAATTGTCGTTGGAGGCAATGTCGCTATAAGCTTTCGGACATTTACAAAGAGTGTTAATTGCCTCTGAAAAAACATACTCAACAGTCAGCGGCAATTAAACTATTGTCGTTAAAGATCATTTTTGGTGTTAGCGAAAAACGTCTTCCCATTCGAAAGAAGATAAAAAGGGAAAGCAAAAGGCAGTAACTACTTGCCCAAATTTGTTCTTGTAATTCAGAGAAGAAAGATATTGTAGGGGTAGATTTGAAAAGAAATTAGAGTATTATAGTGCGTAGATGATTAAACTGAGCTTCAATATATTGTAAACACTAATCATGGAATATTGGAATTAATTCTAACATTTAAGGTAACTAAATATTTCTCTTTTCTATTTACAATTGGAAACAAAATCTTAAACAGCCCTTTTCGAGCTTGAAGGTCTATATAACTTGAACTTTCTCTTCTCATCTCTCCTAAACTCGGGATTTAATTTCGAATCGATGGAACTCTTTGTCATTCTTCTAATAGACCTTGCAATGTTTTCTTGTTATCTGTTATATTTTCTTCAATGTGTCCTTCTTTTTTGTACTTGGATTTGTTGTACTTGAGCCAAGGATCTTTCGGAAACATCCTCTCTATCATCTCGAGAGTAGTGGTAAGTTTTGCATACCTTCTACCCTCCCCAGACCCAACGATGTTGTTGTTGGAATTCTTTGTCATTCTTGGATTGAATTGGACTCCGGCCTTGGCCCTTTTGCTAGATTTTTCATCATTGTGGCTCAATTATTTCTATTTGGGATTATCAATCATGCCAACAAAGAAGCATGACTACACATCTTCTCATTATGTAAAGCCTCCCTCTTTGCTCCTTAAGAAATTTTCCAAGTCTTCTACTTGACATTTTCTTCTTTGAGCTCTCATCATGACTTGCACCACCAACATTGTTCATCTTCATTTCTATTGCCAATTTAATTCTTTGAAATCAAGGTATAGTGTGTTGTGTGAGACTGAGCAAAGTAGTAGAAGAATTAATGAAGTTGGATTTGAAGTGGGAAAAGGAGAAGGTATTTTCTTATATAGAGGGTGAGTAATGTGTGTGGTCCAAATTAAAGCATGCAATATTTAACAAAAAGAAAGGACATTACCAAGAAACAGGGTCCCCCACTCCCCCACCCCACCCCACCCCCCACACGCCCCAATACACTTGGAATCTAACCTCTGCCCATCTCTAGTCTCTACCTTCTCAATCACATGCCACGTCACTCTCTTTTTAAAGATTTTTTGTCAAATGAGGTGTTGAAAAGATAATTCAAAAAAAGAATGATTATTCTAGCTTTATAGTGTCTAAAAATATCGTACCAATCCAATGTGGGATTCCATCCCATTCCTCAACAATTTTTTCTTCATGGAAATTAATCCTACATAATTTTTCTTCAAAATAATTTCAAAGACCTCCATAGAAGTTTTGCTTTTATGATTTTCATTTGTGCTCTCTTCATCAACATTATATTTTGTGGGCATCATCCACCGGGATAAGTGATGACTTAGTCGGCCATGTAAGCAAAAAGTCTTGCAATATAGTTATATATTACTATTATTTAATAATTACTGCAATTTAATTTCTTTAAATATCTAGAAGCTTAGTAGGATATTTCCTTGAAGTTTCAATTAGTTTTGCTCGTTTTAAATGCACAAATAAATGTACATTTAGATAGAATCTTAGGCTTAAATTCATAAAATTCCATAAACATTCACCTGTCAATTTCCCTTCTATTGTGGCTTTATTTTCCACTCCATCTATTATAATTAGTAAGCTAACAATATGTCACGAGTCAAAAAGTTTTTAGATTAGCTGTACTATATGATCAATCATTAATTAAGAATCCAATATTAAGATAAACTGAGATTACGAGACAAACAGTAGACAGGATAGTCCCTAAATTACAATTAAATTCAACAAAGTTTAACTTAATTTAACAACATGTTTAGCGAGAACACGACAATGGTTTTACGTACCTTATAATATTTTCTGTCTATCGCGCACGCTTCCCAATAACTTTTCCTCGACAGCCACCATTTCCAAATTCGATTTTTACATTATCAGTATATATAATTAACCTTTGAGTGAGTGGGTGGGTGGGTAAGTGGTTAGAGGGGGGTCCTTGGTGTGGTCAATTTGATAGTAATAATTTAAGTACGAAGCATAACACATTGACATAAGATGGCTGAAGAAAAAGAACCTAGAGAAAGAGGAGACAATGAAGATTAAATAACACTCATATGTTTGATGATTTTCAAGGTGTTTACATATATAATATTATAGAAAAAGACATAGTTGTACTGTACAAATGAGGACATGTTGGCACGTGATGTTCTCGTGAAAGACATGGTACCCATCTTCTATTATTCAGACATATTTGTTTCTTATATTATGTCCCATGAAACTTCCTCCTTAGTCCTAATTATATATAATGTTATATTTACATATCTTCCTAGGAGTAATCAAAATGGGATTATGAAGCAACAACAAACAAATCTTTGTATTAATTGTTATTAATCACAGACAGCTAGCTTGGAAATGTACAATCCAGTGAATTAGAATATGATTACTTATAATTAATGGTGCTATTAGGACTTGTAATTACACTATCCAAGTTCACTTAATCATATAACTATGAGTATCAATTTGGGATTTGCTATGTCTCCAATCAAATCAAACATCGTTAACCAGGAGTGAGGATCAAGTTTAAGGTAGAAATAAGAAGAATAATTAAATTCAAACGCGTGACACAATAATTTAAAGTGTGAACTTTTAGTTAGAGGAGTACACATTTAAAAACTCAACAAATTACATTGGAGTATTCGTAAATAGTGCGAATACAAGATTTTTACTATAGGGTTCGAAAAAATAAAAATACAGTGTTTAAGAAGGGACTCAAAACCTCAATAAATTTTGAGCACCTGAACAACTAGGTCAATCTCTACTGTTGTGTTTAGGAAATTCTAATTTTATGTATATGCATAAAAGAATTACCTTATATATATAGTGTAATTTTTTGTTGAGAGGGTTGGATTAAACAACTTCGGCCACCTCAAGATCTACCCATATCAATAAGGGTGTCCCAGTTGGTAACATGTGGTATACATAAGGGAGGTCAGAGATTGATTTCCTCAATAAATACATTTTCAGTCGAGCTCGTTGCACAGAGTTTGCCTAATGTGATTTTACATCTCTGTGCAATTTGTAATGTGTTACTTATTCCGTCCCAGTTTATGTGGCACATTAAGATTTTCATTAAGAGTGTCAACCAAATTTTTCTTTGCCTGAAATTTCTTTACCAGTCTTTAAATATTTAAAGTTGTTAATTATTGTAATTTATACTACTTTTTACATAGTTATCAAATATATAAATATTATTTCAACAAAAATCTAAAGAGTAAAGACTATATGAAATCACCGCCAAAATTCAAAAACTTGAATATCAAAATTCTAACCATGCTATACATAAATTGAAACAGAAAAAATATCACACAAGAGACGTGGTCTACCCTATGCACAGTAACAAAGAGTTTCCCAAAATTAGGGTTGTAAGTTGGCTCACTTAACCAATGGACTATTAAGCACTAGTTATCAAGTACTTGTAATTTCATTTTATAATATATGTATTTATTCTCCTTGAAATTAACATAATACTGAAATTGAGCTTCTGAAGAAAAAATTGGGTCGTCGTCTCAATTAAATTATTTGTTATATTTTAAGTGGTCCATAAACATTCACGGCTAGTTTGTATTTTATATTAAGGACCAACAGTAACTAGCTGCCAAGGCAAATTTGGGTAGAATTCTGACAATAATTGGCGGCCTTTGGCTACAAATTGTACACAAAAAGAACACGTATGTAAGAATAAATAACAAAACAGATTTATATATAAGAAAAATAGTGTTCCAACAAAGTTTCTTAAATATTTGCTCGAAAAATAATAATACATTAATTTGAAACAAGTATATCATGTATATAACTATGTGACAATTAACAATTGAAAATTTACACAAGACGATTTTTCCCCATGCTATTGTTTATGGGGTCGACGTTATCAAATAACCAAGTTTCGAAGATAAAAGTTTATGTGTGCATTGAATAAACCGTTGTTTTTGTAGTACATTTGGACCGGGCTACTAAAAGTGGGCTTGTGAAGAAAAGTTGGGGGCTTCACTGTAGGTGGTCCATAAAAATTCAGAGCTATATTGATTTATTTGTATTTTAAGCAGAGAACAGAAAGTAAATGCCAATTGCCAAGGGTAAATTTAGGTTAGATTTCTGACAATTGGATGGCTTTGACTAAAAAAAAGGTAGTAATAGACAAGAAACACACGTATATATGGAAAAAATAGAAGAACAAAAACACAAGATAAGAAATCCTAGTGGAGGTCCCTGACAAGAGAGAGGACTCCCATGATTCGTCATTGTTAATGTCAGATATTGGAGATGATAGCACGTTTTTGCATTCAAATTGGGTCGGAAAGTATATAGTGTACGCAGATTATATTCCTATATTAGAGATAGAGAGTTATTTTCGATAGACGTTAATAAAAAAAGTAAGGGAAGTAAAACTATACTGAATAGTAATGTTAAAAAAATAAAATGATAAATAAACTATAAGAAACAATAGAAAGCCATAGAATTAAAGTACAAGAAATTGCATGAGCAATACTCCAATTACGACTATGGTCAGATAGCGAGACAATGCACGGTGCAGGTAGCACATTCAAAAGAAAAGGAAAGAGAAGGTTTCTTAATACATATAATATATGTAAATTTCATACTACATACATATTTTGTAAACTAGATAGCTCAGAGGCATTGAATATAAACAGAGAAAACAGGATTGGATGATAAAAATGCAAAAAAAAATATAGACGCCGCTGCCGGGGATCGAACCCGGGTCACCCGCGTGACAGGCGGGAATACTTACCACTATACTACAACGACTTGTTGTTGCAATATTTTCAATAACAAAGTTATATAATATAAAGTCAATGTACAAAATGGTTTGGGCCTGCTGTAAAATGCTAAAGAGCAGCAAATTCTAATTCTTGAAGTTGGATTGAAGAGAGCTAGTACTTTTCCAGAAGGATGCATTTAAAAAAGGGAAAATTGTATGAAATAGCAAACTATTAATTCAAATTAAATGTTATAGCTAAAGTTTATTTTAATTGTAATTTACAGCCAACATCCCTTTTTTTCCATTTGATTCGGTATACAATTAGCTATTTTATACATTTCGGTATAAAATGTATAAAATGCGTTTTTGTTTGTATAAAGCGAGAGAAAAGTGTATATACAAATATAAATACATATATTTTCATCCTATACACTTATAATTATACAAATATAGATCTTATTATACAAATTACAATGTATAAATGAATTTATACAAAACTGAACAATTTGTATAAATTGGATGTCTGTAGCGAATTATACAAATCAAAAGCTCCATAGCAAACATAAAATTTACTATGGAGCGCAATTATGCAAACTATAACTATAACATACAAATATGATTTTTATGTTTGTTATATGTGAAAGTTGTTCTTTAAAAAATATCATAAAAAGTAGTTAGAGAAGCATTCCGATTAGAAAACAACCTCTTTACTTTCACAAGATAGGAGATACATTGCATATCTAATTTAATTTTGTTTCCTAATCAACATACGAATTAGATTCAAAACAATTACACAACACACGATTCACATAAAAATTCAACAAAGATTTAGTATCAAAGCTTTACTAATTTTTAGTATCAAATGTTAAATGAAATATCTTTCAATTTAGTATTAAAGATTTTGCTATTATTACTAGTCTGAAATGTAAAGAAAATATTAAAGATTTTACATATTCAGATTCAAAAATTAGTAGGCTAATTCAAAGATATTTTCCTGGGGCTGACAAATTTTTTATATATGATACACAATTCTAATTATTTTTCATATTAGTTGATACTTAGTAGTAACAAAAACTCTGCATATGATACATTCTGTTGTTCTGCAACTTACATATCATCCTGTAATTTGAAATTCAATATTTCACACTTATCATAAAAAATGACAAAAAAAATTAGGATTGTATTTGTAAAATTGAGTAATTGATACTCAATACCAACATTTGATACATTAATCATAAAAATCAACCAGTCCATGTTATAATTTGAATTTTAACCTTTTGATATATTAATCGTAATAACTCAACAAGATATATCAAAATTTAGGGGTTTTGTGTAACAACTGTACATTACAAACGAGATACATAATATTTTTTCTTTAATAATAATGTATCTTAATTTAAAGCAAATAAGAACATGTGAATACAAAATTTTAAAAATAAATAAATACTAAACTACATACATTAGATAGTGTAGGTCGAAATATGGCAGGGACAATATTTCTACTCCTTTTGTTTAGTGTTTTTGCTACTTTTGCTTTAGATGATGCATGTACCTTCTTTTTAGCTTTTGTCTTCTTTGAACTTTGATTTGTTATTGTTAGAGGATCATGCAACCTTTTAGACCTATTTTCTGGCCAGTTTGAATCTTCATAATCAAATATTTGATTAGTATTAGGTGTGACTATTTGAGTAATCTAAATACTAAACGAAGGAGGATCCATAAAGTATCACACAATCGATGGAAAAAAAACGAAGAAGAAGAAGAAGAAGAGTCTACCTATTGAAAGCTCTGAAATTGGTTGAATGGAAAAAAAATCATTTGAAATTCATATTGGGAAGAATGTAATAACCGAAATGAATATGCGGACAAATTGGAGGAGTGAATTTAGGATGGGAAATGTGGGTTGGGGGTTCTTGAACATTAATGTATCTGGGTTTTCGATTTTGTGAGAAAATTAAGAATTTTTGTATTTTTTTGAAAAGGTAGAAAAATATTGAGAATATGGTAACTAAGTGTGTTTACTCTAGTAATTTTTGTGAAGTAGCTATTAAAATGCTTGAATGGCAATGACAGAAAACAAATTAAAGTATTGGGTTAAGGTAATGGAGGAAAATAAAATAATTATTTTGGCAATTAGAGAAACATATATTAGAGTGAAGAGATTGACCTTTTGAAAGGTTTTTGCATTGAGTGTAATGAAATATTTTGGTGAAAAGGGAAGAAGAGGATTCAAGTGCTAGAGATATTTAACCATTACTCATATCATAGGTTGTTTTCGTTAGAGGTAAAGTTTAAATTTTTATGTATTTGATTTTACATGATTTATGTTATTTGGACTCATCTATTAACTCTAAGATTAAGATGAGATTTTTTTTAAAAAATTTAGTTTTATTCAATCGTAGTTTATTTAATTTATTGAGTTCGAAATAAATTATTTGTACGTATTTAATAGATATTCAGCGCATAAGATTTGAAGAAAAGTTGTTGGCTTTGGATATATTGTAACTTGTAAGTACTGTCTTACGATAGATTTCTGATTTTTTTTTTCCGCTAAGAACGTCTCATTTCAGGCCTTTATAACTAAGTAAATAGTTTCAGTGGGGTAATGAAGACATCATTTGTTTTAGAAGACTATTTAAAATATCGAGATGGATATGCGAACCAAATATTCACAGTTTTTTGACATTTTAGGTACATTTTTAGCTGTTATACTCATTTGAAGATGAACGTTTTGTTTAAGTGGGGGAAGAAGTAACAACATGTCCCGTCGTTTTGAGTGTTTGGATCATATTTTTCTAATGACACTTTCTATAGGCTTAAAATGTGAATTATGATTTGCAGGTAGAGTCGTCAAAATGGGATTGACTCGCTAGGCCGGCCCAATCCAACCCTTGAATTAAATAGGGTTGGTGCAAATAAATTATTGATGGTATTACCTAACACACAAAAATAATTGGGTTTAAACACAAACATTTCTAAGTTTATCCAGCATAATGAATAAAGGAAAAATACCCTCATACAGATAGACAAAGCATCACTATTCTGGAGCTTAAGATCATATTTTTTTGTCAGCTCTGGTCTAGTTTTTGCAGCCTCCTCGTTGTGCTTATGAATCCATGTCTCAATTGCTATCCTCAAAAATTCAAGAAGTGATACGACTGGCAGCCTCCTTTCTAACCTGTTAACATTATTTAAAGATTTGGCTATGTTTGAAGTTATGGTCCATGTTTGCTTACATTTTGAATGAGCCCTTGATCACTTGTTATACCCGATATCGAACAAATAACCTCTTATCATTGTGTCTACCTGGTCGATTCTTAACATAAACTCCTCAAATTGTTGTATTGTATATGCCTTTGCCATGGGAAAAAAAGCTTCTTCAAATCTTCAGTATTCCTATGGAAGTTCTTCAAAACATTAAAACGTAAGTGTCATATGCAAGCGTAATGTTTCAATACAGGATATACTCTTGCAGTTTCTTTTCATATGCTCTCATTTCTATCTGACATAAAACACTTGTGTTCCCTTTCTCCATATGCCTCCCTAAATCGTTCAAAGAACCAGGTCCACGATGCATCATTCTCAGAATCCACTATGGCGTAAGCAAGTGGAAGTATGTGACCTGATGCATTATTTTAAAAAAAATTCATACAGATTGAAAACACAACTTATATAATAATTATATTTGCATATAAATACCAAGATTCAAATAATACCTCCTGGATCCATTGTGCTTGCAGTCAACAATGTACCACCATATGCGTCTCTTAAGGCTGCCCCATTAATCACTACAACTGGCCTACAATACTCCCAACCTCTAATAGATGGTTCTATTGCAACAAATGCATATAAGAAGCTTTCACCTTCTGTTCTTTTCAAGCTCAAAACAGAACCAGGATAGGTCTACTCCAAAATGTATAGAAAACCTGAAAGTTTTTCAATTGTTACAATTATTTTTAACTAAATATTATAACACAACAATATATCATTCGGATACAAAATGCATACCAATTAGATACAAACTCCAGTATAATTTTGTACTTTCATAACTACATATAATAAAATAACACTATATAAAATAGGATACAATCTGGATACCAAGTAGATACTCAATGGAAACCAATCTAGATACAAACTGCATACAATCATTTGCTTCGCAACAATGTATATCAATTTAGTTCCACTATTAATTTTTAGTTTGATATCAATTAGACATAAAGAAAAATAAATAAATAAATTTAGAAAAAACCTGATAGTTTAGCATATGACTCAACTGGATCTCCACGCAACAATTTTTTTTAGCTCGCAAAGCCAGCATGTATGTCAACGAAACATCATGTAATTTCAACATGTCTTCGACTATATCTTTCAGAGTGTATACAGTTGCTAGATCAACAAATTTATCTAATATCATAACAGCTACAACACTAGTGAATCCTTGACGCCTTGCATAAACTCTATCTCTAACCAAACAAGTGTGATCCCCACAATATTTTTGGATTTTGAAAAACCCCGATTGATTCAAACTTGATGAATTCAATAGCCAGGAACAATTTTCAGAAGGATACAAGTAATAGTTGTTTCAAAAATATAAAAAAAGATTGATAAAAATTTTATACATCAAATTCATACCAAAAAAACTACACATATAAATAAGCAAATAAATTATTACCAAGAAGAACTGGAACGAGATAGAAGAAATCAAAATATTTTGACAACTTCATAATGTTGCATCACCTCAATAAGTGTGCCCTTATCTTTGTAAATCTGATTTTCAGTAATCAACATATTATTAAGTTCACTGATTACTTCATGTCCTTCATCATAATTTTCATCAACAACTCCATCAGAATTCATTCATATCAAACGGATTGAATTATTTTAGTATAAATCCACATTTGTTAGTGATCTACTAACATCACAATCTCTTCTATCCATAATAACTCCAGATTTTGGATTATCTATAGTTATATTCTTCAAAGTTATTATTTCTAAGCAATATTCTGGTGTCCTAGGCGTAGAGGAACCACACCAATCCATCCTGAACTTGGTGGTTAAACTCTACTGCGGTGACGATACTGTAGGGGAGGTCCTGCGGAAAAATAGCTCGACGCCAGGATGATAGGATAGAAGAGATTGTGATGTTAGTAGACCACTAAAAAATGTGAATTTATACTCAAATAATTCAATCTGCTTGATATGAATGAATTCTGGTGGAGTTGTTGATGAAAATTATGATGCAGGACATGAAGTAATCAGTGACCTTACTAATATGTTGATTACTGAAAATCAGATTTACAAAGATAAGGGCACACTTATGGAGGTGATGCGACATTATGGAGTTGTCAAAAAATTTTATTTCTTGTATCTCGTTCCAGTTCTTCTTGGTAATAATTAATTTGCTTATTTGTATGTGTAGTTTTTTTTGTATGAATTTGATATATAAAAGTTTCATTAATCTTTTTTTATTTTTTTGAAACATCTATTACCTGAAGTGTTCTTCTGAAAATTGTTCCTGGTTAATAAATTCATCAAGTTGGAATCAATCGAGACTTTTCAAAGTTCGAAAATATTGTGGGGATTACACTTGTTCTATTAGAGATAGAGTTTATGCAAGGCGTCAAGAATTCACTGACGTTGTAGATGTTAAGTTATTAGATAAATTTGTTGATCCAACAACTGTATACACTCCGAAAGATATAGTCGAAGACATGTTGAAATTACATGATGTTTCGTTGACATACATGCAGGCCTGACGAGCTAAATAAAAGGCAATAAAATTGTTGCGTGGAGATTCGGCTGAGTCATGCTAAACTACCAGATTTTTTCTGAATTTAATTATTTATTTTTCTTTATGTCTAATTGATATAAAACTGAAAATTAACAGTGAAACTAAATTGGTATACATTGTAGCAAAGCAAATGATTGTATCCAATTTGTATCCAGATTGATATCCATGGAGTATCCACTTGCTATCCAAATTGTATCCAATTTTATATAGTGTTGTTTTATTATACGTAGATATGAAAGTGTAAAATGGACTTTGTATCTAATTGGTATTCATTTTGAATCCAAATGATATATTGTTGTGTTATAATATTTAGTTATCAAATTGTAAAAATAATTGTAACAATTGAAATTTTTTTCAGGTTTTCTATACATTTTGGAGAAGACCTATCCTGGTTTTGTTTTGAGCTTGAAAAGAAAAGAAGGTGAGAGATTTTTATATGCATTTGTTGCGTTAGAAGCATCTATTAGAGGTTGGGAGTATTGTAGGCCAGTTGTAGTGATTGATGGGGCAGCCTTAAGAGGCACATATGGTGGTACATTGTTGACTGCAAGCACAATGAATCCAGGTGGTATTATTTGAATCTTGATAATAATATGCAATTATAATTATGATATAAGTTGTGTTTTCAATCTGTATGAATTTTGTTTTTAAAATAACGCATCAGGTCACATACTTCCACTTGCTTACGCCATAGTGGATTCTGAGAATGATGCATCGTGGACCTGTTTCTTTGAACAATTTAGGGAGGCATATGGAGAAAGGAAACACGTGTGTTTTATGTCAGATAAAAATGAGAGCATATGAAAAGGAACTGCAAAAGTATATCCTGTATTGGAACATTATGTTTGCATATGACACTTATGTTTCAATGTTTTGAAGAACTTCCATAGGAATACAGAAGATTTGAAGAAGCTTTTTTTTTCATGGCAAAGGCATATACAATACAACAATTTGAGAAGTTTATGTCAAGAATCAACCAGATAGACCCAAGGATAAGAGGTTATTTGTTCGATATCGGGTATAGCAAGTGGTCAAAGGCTCATTCAAAATGTAAGCAAACATGGACCATGACTTCAAACATAACAAATCTATTAAATAATGTTAACAGCTTAGCAAGGACGCTGCCAGTCGTATCACTTCTTGAATTTTTGAGGATAGCAATTCAGACATGGATTCATAAGCACAACGAGGAGGCTGCAAAAACTAGATCAGAGCTGACCAAAAAAATATGATCTTAAGCTCCAGAAAAGTGTTGCTTTGTCTATCCGTATGAGGGTATTTTTCCTTTATTCATTATGCTTGATAAATTTAGAAATGTTTGTGTTTAAACCCAATTATTTTTGTGTGTTAGATAATACCATCAACAATTTATTTGCATGATGTTGTTGATAGATCAAAGCGATACATCGTGTGTATAAGAATCAATAAATGTAGTTGTGGGGATTTCAAAATGATGAGATATCGCGCGGGCATTAAATGACAGTTTTTAGGTATAGAAGACTGCATGAAACAAATTATTATTCTCCCTTTTTATAACTTGAAGAATTTTGAAGATGCATATGCAATCCCTATTGAACCTCTCCGAGTATATGGGATATACCAAATTATGTTTCTGAGCCTAAGTTGATGTCGCCTGGTTCAAAAAGAACTATAGGAAGACCACAACTTAAACGCTGGAAGGGATTTATTGATGTTAAATTCAAAAGATCTAAAATTACTTGCAGTACATGTCGTCAAGCGGGCCATAATAGGAAGATATGTACAAATTACCCTGCGCCAAAAAAATCATATTTTATTTGTTTGTGACAAAATAATTTGTTATTTTATTTTGTCTTTTAGATTCATGTTTTGTTTTGATTGTGACAGTAATTCATTGTTTTCCAAGAATATATATTGAGTAATTTATTAGGTAATTATGGTATGCATTTGGTATGCAAATTGAATTAGGTAATGTAATTTATAATGAGTATTAATTTGATATCCATATGGTGTTCAACTCCAAAAATAATATAAAACATGACTAATTGATGTTGGTACAAAATATTATTATGGTTAGCTTTTTTTTATCCCCTCAAAGTCTCTACCTTTTGTTTTCTTCTCCTATACACATTCGATTGCTCAGGGCCTGTGTCACCTATTTCTACAAACCATAATTCACATTTTAAGCCTATAGAAAGTGTCATTTAGAAAAATTGATCCAAACACTCAAAACGATGGGACATGTTGTTACTTCCTCCCTCACTTTTGTTTTGTTCCCCCACTTAAACAAAACGTTCATCTTCAAATGAGTATAACAGTTAAAAATGTACCTAAAATGTCAATATTGTGAATATTTGGTTTGCATATCCATCTCGATATTTTAAATAGTCTTCTACAACAAATGATGCCTTCATTACACCACTGAAACTATTTACTTAGTTATAAAGGCCTGAAATGAGACGTTCTTGGCATCAGAAATCTATCGTAAGACAGTACTTACAAGTTACAATATATCCAAAGCCAACAACTTTTCTTCAAATCTTATGTGCTAAATAACTATTGAATACGTACAAATAATTTATTTCGAACTCAATAAATTAAATAGACTACGATTGAATACAACTAAAAAATAAAAAATAAAAAAATCTCATCTTTATTTTAGAGTCTAATAGATGAGTCCAAATCACATAAATCATGTAAAATCAAATATATAAAAATTTGAACTTTACCTCTAACAAAACCAACCTATGATATGAGTAATGAATCAATATTAGGTTGGTATGAAATTCAAATATAAATGCAACACATTTATTTTTCCTTTTGTATTATGTAAGATTGGCTGTGGTTTTTTTTAATGAAACAGTGAAATATGCTGATTTTCAGAAGGAGGGAATTATTTATGAATCTTCCAGTCTATATAATGGGCTAGTAAATACGATAACTTCGCAACTTAGAATAGATGTTACTATTAATGACATTGAGATTAAATATATTGTAAGTGATCGATGCCACCGATTTGTATCCATAATGATGTGGGTATTCATGTATTTTTGGATCAAAAGAAGGTTAATGTTGATTTCTTAACAAAATATTTGTTGTGCATAGCTTTCAAGAATATGGCTATGGATAATCCAGAATTTGAAGTTATTGTGGATAGAAGAGATTGTGATGTTAGTAGACCACTAACAAATGTGGATTTATACTCAAATAATTCAATCCGCTTGATAGGAATGAATTATGGTGGAGTTGTTGATGAAAATTATGATGAAGGACCTAAAGTAATTAGTGACCTTACTAGTATGTTGATTACTGAAAATCAGATGTACAAAGATAAGGGCACACTTATGGAGGTGATGTGACATTATGGATATGTCAAAAAAAATTGATTTCTTGTATGTCGTTCCTGTTCTTCTTGGTAATAATTTATTTGCTTATTTGTATGTGTAGTTTTTTTTTGTATGAATTTGGTATATAAAAATTTCATTAATCTTCTTTTGTTTTTTGAAACAGTTATTACCTGAAGTGTCCTTCTGAAAATTGTTCATGGTTAATGAATTCATCAAGTTTGAATCAACAGGGGCTTTTCAAAATCCAAAAATACTGTGGGATCACGCTTGTTCTATTAGAGATAGAGTTTATGCAAGGCATCAAGGAATAACTGACGTTGTAGCTGTTATGATATTAGATAAATTTGTTGATTCAACAACTGTATACACTCCTAAAGATATAGTCGAAGACATGTTGAAATTACATGATGTATTGCTGACATACATGTAGGCCTAGCGAGCTAAAGAAAAGGCAATAAAATTGTTGCGTAGAGATCCGGCTGAGTCATATGCTAAACTACCAGATTTTTTCTGAATTAAAATTTTTATTTTACTTTATGTCTAATTGATATCAAACTGGAAATTAAGAGTGGAACTAAATTGGTATGCATTTTAGCAAAGCAAATGATTGTATCCAATTGGCATGTAATTTGTATCTAGATTGGTATCCAATTGGCATGCAGTTTATAAAAAGATTAATTATTTAATAAAGTAAATTTTAATTGATTTATAAACAAATAGTGATATGTTATAACCCGTAATTAAACAGTTATTAGCAAGAATTTTTTAAAAGTAGATTTAAAATCCATAATATTATCTCTTAAATGGGATGATTTTTCCTTAAAAAATATTAAGATAAGTATTACATAATGTTAGGCGTAAAGTTTTGTAAAACTAAATAAAATCTTGACATGATACTGCTCAAACTAAACAGTTAACGAATAGCAATATAGCATTGTAAATGATAATCAAATACTATGAGTGATGATTATGTATTTGTATAACAATGATTTAAAATTGAGTAATGTTTTAAAAAATAAAGATATAACATCATTTTTATTACTCATGAAGAGTTGCTATTGATCTGTTGTTATTGCTCATTAACAGAGGAGACATGTAGTACATGTAATACATAAACCCTAAAGATGTTGCCGTTTGTTCAAGAGGCACAAACAAAAACCTTTGTTAAAATACCATATTTTACAATGATTTATTTGGAATTAGATGGCTTCAATATACTATGAGCACGGCTGTAAGTATGGTTCATGATGCCAATTACTAAAAAATATGTACAATAAAAGCATTTTAAAAAAACATACAACTTTCACGAATAAAGATGTGTTAGAATAAAATTTGTCATGTACAATAATAACCAAATGTGTTAGGATAAAATTTGAGAAATACCTCTCGAAGAGTTGCAGATCGAACTCCAATTATGTTGTGGCTGTCAGCAGATCATACTCCAATTCTTTGGACTTCTACTGTGATCCCAAATCAAATTAATAGTCAAACTTTACAATATATTGGTGGACAAGTATTGTTCAAAATACTAATTATTAGTACTTTTTTTTTAGGTCAGAAAGAGTCATATATTGCTTTGTCTACCAAAACAAAGCAACTTAGGACTATAAACTGAGTACTGGATATAGGGTCTCAAATAAATCAATGAAGGTTTCATGGTAATTAGTAATTACAATCTAATTCAACATTAGCTATTTAAAGTTTTCTGCACTTCAGTGAATTAAAAAAAATTATGCAATCAGAGTTCTAGAGAAGCAAATAGCAATAACAAGAATATCGTGAATATACAATTTAATAAACGAAGTACTTGTAAAAAGTTCTGAAATCTTACCAATTCAAGACGGAAAAAAAAAACGAATAGCCGCCTGATACTTGGAGAAAGAGAGAGACCGCAAGCGTGAAATTTATTTATAGAGAAAAAGAAAAGACAGACAAGTGAGTTTTTTGTGAAAATAAATTAGGGTTTTAAAAAGAGTCCGAATGATATTAAGACTCTTTCCCGAATCTGGTCATATATTGTTACAAATAAATGAGACCTAATTATAAGTCCTATTTAATTACTGATTGGAGGAATACGCAAATCAACCTTTTATGATAGTCATTCTAAGTCGCATAAATAAGAGAAAAATTCCTATGTATATATTTTATTTTATTTTTAAAAAAATTCCTATATCTATGAGGAGAAGTTGATAAAAATTTCTGAATGAGTCAAATTTTGACTACCAGTAACATGTGTTTAATAAAAACCAAATCTCCAATTTCATAGAAAATATAGTTTCCATAAAAGCATATGGAAATCAGTCTATAACTCCCTCTAACTCTAAGCAAGGATCAAAATCTGGTTTGTATCCCTCATCTTTCATGAGCTTACTTAACTTCCATAACTCGTCGCGTATATGTATGATTTGTGGATGCAACTGATCTCCAACAACAAATACATGAAACTGACTCTTCAGCTCAATCCAGCTACATCCCGGCTCTTTGCTTACTCCGCGGAGATTCATCAACCTTCTCACGCGTTCAACATCCTCCAATCTTCCTAGAGCTGAATAAATACTAGAGAGTAGCACATAAGCAGATGACTCTTGTGAACCTAATTCCATTAACTTCTCTCCAGCGTATGCGCCTAGTTCATAGTTTCTATAGTTCCTGCAAGCACTTAGCAAGATACGCCACAAACACAGACCATGGTCAACATGACTTGCTGCTGACTCGATAAATTCTTTTGCTTCGTAGAGTTCTCCAGCACGACCGAACATATCTACCATACACGCAAAATGCTCTAGCCTTGGATCTATCCCGAACTCATCAGACATCATTTTGAAAATACTCCACCCTCTCTTTACCAAACCCTTGTGACTACAAGCTGAAAGAATGTTTACAAAAGTAACATAATCTGGTCTTGTTCCCTCATGAAGCATTTCCTCAAAAAGTTCAAGGGCTTCAGTCCCGCAGCCGTTCTGAGAAAGACCTGACATCATTGAGTTCCATGACACTAAGTCTCTAGCAGGCATTCGCCTAAAGACTAGATTACCGTCATGGAGGCTTCCGGATTTTGCGTACATAGTTGACAGAGCACTTCCAATTGGAATTTCAAGATTAAACCCATGCTTGACTATATGAGCATGAATCTGCTTCCCCTGTTCCAAAGCAGCAAGGCTAGAACAGGCTTTTAACACGCTCGCCATTGTCAACTCATTGGGCATAACACCCTCCATCAGCATTCTACAATACATACCCATAGCACTTTCATTATCCCCATTCTTTACATATCCTGCTATCATGGAAGTCCATAAGACTATGTCGGGTTCTTTCAAATAATCGAAACCTCTTCTTGCATCACTTATATTACCACATTTAGCATACATGTCCACTAACGCAGTCAGAATATACATTTGAGGCTCAAATCCCAACTTCAACAGATATCCATGCACCTGTTTTCCTTCTCTAAGTGCATCAAAATCACTACAAGCATTAAGCACCCCAACCAGAGTGTACTCACTGGGATTCATCCCACAGTAATGCATCTCAGAGAACAACTTCAACGCCTTCTCACAATCCCCATTCTGTGCGTAACCAGTAATTAACGCAGACCACGTTATAGAATTCTTTTCAGAGGAGAGCTCGAACGCCCAACACGCATCATCCAAACTCCCACACTTCGCATACATAGTCACAGTAGCATTAGCAACAGAAACAGCCCACAAAAATCCATTCTTCAGAGAAAGACAGTGAATTTGCTTTCCAACATAAACAAACTCAGGCAATGCAATAGCACTAAGAACACTAGTAAAGACAAACTCATTCACATCTTCCCCTCTCTCCCACAGCATCACACTAAACACTCCCACAGCCTCCTTAACCATCCTCTGCAACGCATACCCAGATATCATCGTAGTCCAAGAAACAGAATTTCTCTCAGGCATTTCATCAAACACCTTGCGGGCATCACCAAGATGATGACCAGCCTTACAATATACATTCAACAAAGAACTACCCACAAATACATCGGAAATATAACCGAGCTTGAACGCAAGACAATGTGCTTGCTTCCCAGTAAAGGAATCCCCCAAAGTCGAAACAGAGGTAAAAATGCCAGCAAAGGTGTGAGGATTTGGGAGGGCATTTTCTTGTCTCATTAGCTTGAAGAGATTGAGAACGGAAAGAGAAGAATCTCGACGACCCAATTGAGAATAGCCATTGATGAGACAGTTCCATGAAACAACGTCTTTGCTCTGTATTTCTTGGAAAGCAAGATGGGCGTCCGACAAACGGTGGCACTTGGCGTACAAGTTGACAATGCTGTTGGCTATGTAAATGCAAGAAGATGAAGAACCAGTTTTAATGAGATGAGAGTGTAGAGATTGACCTTTTGGAAGGTTTTTGCATTGAGTGTAATGGAGTATTTTGGTGAAAAGGGAAGAAGAGGATTCAAGTGCTAGATATATTGAACCATTACTCATATCATACGTTGTTTTCGTTAGAGATAAAGTTCAAATTTATATGTATTTGATTTTATGTGATTTGGACGGGCTATTAGACTCTTAAGATGAAGATGAGATTTTAAACTTCTTTTTAAGTTTTACTGTAATCTAATTAATTTATTGAGTTCGAAATGAACTATTTGTACGTATTTAATAGATAAATTTTTTTTTTGGTTTTTCATTCGGTGTTCGGAGCCCACATTGGAGCTCCGACTAAATTCGACCCATTCGGGGGTGGCACTACCAACAGAATTTTCTCCATACCCAAGGCTCGAACCTAAGACCTCTGTTAAAAGTGATGCACTCCCACCAATGCACTACAACTCATGTTAGTAAATATTTAATAGATATCAAGCACATAAGATTTGAAGAAAAGTTGTTGGCTTGGTATCTGGTGTGAGGCATTTCCCTTCGTGGGCGCAAGATGGGGTGTCACAATCATGAAAAGGTGAGGCTTCGTGGTCTATGATCAGGGGCGGATCTACGTACAAGTTAGGGTTCATTTGAACCCCTTTCGTCGAATAATTACACTATATATACAAGATCAAATTTCAATATTATGAATATATATATTATAATGAACTCTCTAAAATCTAATGAGATGCTTAGCACAGTGGTTAAGGGGGTTCAAACTCACACTCCAGTTTGACTCGCGTTTTGCAAAAAAAAAATCTTTGTTTTTGCCTGGCTTTTCCCGTAGTAGCGGCTGAGATGGGCTTTATTTATGGGCTGGATCTTTATTATTCTTCTTCTTACTTTTTTATTTTCTTATTTTTGCTATATTTCTCCAATTTCTTTTATTAATTGGTTTTTGTTTTTTAGGTATATTCTTTTAATTTAGCCTTTTCTTCTTATGTTTTGTTCATTTTCTTTCTAACACAACTCCTTTTTAATGTATTAACTTGAAGAATTTTTTTTAATAAAAATGATAAATTGTTATTAAATTTGAAATTGAGGTCAAAAAAATGTTTTAAATAAATAAAATACATTAAATTTTATCGAATTAAAAATCATGAATATTCTTTTTTAAATATATATTTAATTGAATTTTCTTTATTATGGAATTTCTTTTCTACTTTCCAATTTTGTCCTAAAAAGATGAAAACAAATTAAACTTATTTGATTTATTCATTATTTATCTTTTTTAGTGACTAATCTAGTAAATTAAATTAAAAAATCGACGATGTCATTTATGAGTTATTTACCTTTTGAATATGCATTATAATATTAGTGACTTAATCCTTACAATATTTTAAAGATTTTTGGTGATCTTCAAAGCAATATAATTAAATGGGGACTAATTAAGCATATAAAAAATTCAAAAAAAAAAATAGAATACTAAAAAATAATAGAAAAAAAAGCACAGATTTAAAATATATATATATATATATGGATTAGAATAAAAGTAGAAAGACGCTAAATGGGGCATGAAAAGTCTACTTATATTTGGTGGGTTAAAATCAGCTAAAGTTA
>JAJOOR010007489.1:0-27237 GCA_036250505.1 Solanum acaule | reverse complement strand
ACAACAGCTTCTTCAACTAAATGAGTCACATAAAGTTCAACAATATCTCCATTTTTTAATTTATGTACAATACCCATAATATCCCTATCACTTTTAACTTCAATAACACGTCGACATTTAGGTAGTTTAATATAAACAACACAAGCAGAACAGTTATAGCCAATTTCTTTAACTATATCAACAAATTCAAAGTAGGACAATTTATCAACATCTACATCAAAACAATCAGTGACAATACCTCATTCATACTTAATACAAGGTTTTTGTTGTAGTTTTCCACCATGGTGAAACCTTAAGGTAACGTACACATCCATCGTCAAACTGAAAAGATAAAAAAAAACTAAGCTTTATGAAAACCCTAAACTCGATCAAATATTACAATCATCTAAATGAAGATTTCTAACCTGGTAACTTTGTTTCTTCACGAAAATCCTTTGTTTCTTCACGAAAATCCTAAACTCAGCAAATCCTTCACGCTAATGACTTGTTATTCTTCATATTAGGTCTTTAGATTTGAGAGAGATTTAGGGATATTTGTTTAAAAATGGGTTGGGTTGTATTTTGGGAACGGGTGGGTTATATAAAACGAGTAAGATATTTTTAAAACCCTTTGCGACGTGGACCAATGAAAACGCGCGTGTGTAACAATGCCCAGCCTTCAACTGGGCTGATGTTCGGAGGGTTGAAAATAATTCACATAAAAGATGTTAAGGGGGGTATATAAACATCCGTGTAGTTTAAGTACTAAAGTAAGTTTTCGTGCCAAGTTCAGGGGGGTTTTTATGTATTTTCCCATTAGATTTCAACAAAATTTAATGAAAAACACATTTAAATTGATTTGTGACTTTTAAAAGTGAAATATCAATAGCTGAGTGACTTTCTAAGTAAACAACTCAAAGTTAAATGGTTTTCTAAGTGAATCAAAGTTAATGGCCATCTGAGATATTATCGCCTGAATGTCTGAGGCTGGGATAAATTAATAGGCTACACTGTATGAGCTGAAGCATCAATAATTACAAGCAAATCCGAACTAGAAAATGAGAAATAAACCCCCCAAATTTGAGACATTACAGTCCTTACAGTTCTACTATAGAAGTAGGCAGACAAAACATTTGCAGGCAGGAATCAACAGGCACTGCTTATTCCAAATTCTCTGTTATTAGGTTTCAGGTAGGAGGTACTCTCTGATTCTCTGATTCCTTAGCCGCGGAATTCATCCATGAACTTTTTATGGAATTCTGTAAGACGAGATACGATAGCTGGTATCTTCTCTTCTTGTGGTAATATTGTGCACCTAAAATGCCAGGTTCCAGGAACCTATACACGAGCAAGAACCAAATACTAAGGTGTAAGAGAAGATTAAAAATGCCTATTCTTCCTTCAACAATATTTCACTATTTAAGTGAAAGAGTCGTGTAAATTTGTTGAAAATGGTAAATAATTACAAAAATTATCAGTATTAATAATGACATTTACCATAGCTATAAATGTAAGAATTACCTGACGGAATCCAGAGCCTGGAACAACAACGATTCCAGTGGCATTAAGAAGGTGTTTAGCATAAAAAGCATCTGGTGCAGTTTTAGCTTCTTCTGCTGCTTTTATTGCTTTATCGGGTAAATTAATACATGGAAAAAGATACATAGCCCCTTCTGCCCTATTGCATGTCACTCCTTCCAAACTATTCAGTGCATCTTCTAGTGTCTGATGGTATTGTTAAAATAGATGTGCAAAAAAGACGAGAATTAGATCATTTAAAAAGTTGAAGGCAAATTACAAACATCATCTTTGCTTGCTATATCAACAGTTTTTATAGTAAGGTTCAGATAATCAGGTCAAGTTTGTCCTATATGTCAGTTCTCACTAACCTTTGCCCGTCTCGCCAAGGACGAGAGTATTGCTTCTTTCTCGGCAGAAAAAGACTCGTATGATTCATCTCCTACCTGTATAAAACCATGCTTTCAGCATTAACCTTTTCCTCTTTGGGGAATATGCAAGGCAGGAACATACTATAGGGAATATGCCAGGCAGGAACATACTATAGAGAACATACTATATGAGCTCAGACTCTTCAAAAATGCCATTGGGTGTGTTGGATCCTCCAAAAGTAGTGCATTTTTGGAGTATCTGACACAGGTAAGGCTTCATTGTTGGAGAGTCCGAGCAACATAGGGCCAATACTAACCTTTGGGGGACTCATGATGAGGCTTGCAAGTATCTGACCAGAGATGTTGGAACACAAATTGACAGACGCCAATTTGTATATCTGCTCCCTCACTTCAGGGCTAAAACCAGTGACCTCCATGTAACCTCCTCGCTTTCCACACTCTCCATAGAACCCTAAAGCCACCAATATATATAAAAAGATTAGAACAAAAATTATTTGCATTGGAAGAATATAACTTCCTACCCCTTTAACCACCCTGACCCAGTACCCAAAGAAATTAAAGAGGCAAGATAAAGTGAAACATGTACCTTTTGACACAGACTGAAAAGACACTAAGGATATATCCGTTTCCCCATATCCCATAGAGCGGGAAATTTTCTTAAATGAGTGAAATTTCTTGTCAGGCACATAAACATTTTCTTGATAGACCTGTATGAGTTCAACCAATTATGAAAGAGAATTACAATGTTGAAGTTTAATACAACCCTAGATTTCTCCATAATGCAAAATCTGATAGTGAAACATTTAAAAACAAGTTTAGAGCCGCTGATAATCAAGCTCTTGAGGAAGCAAAAGAATTTGTCATATCAAGCATAGTAGCATTTTAGAGGATAAAATTGACTTACTTCATCAGCCAGAAGGACAAGTCCTTCCTTCTTGCAGAATTCTACAATTTCCCGTTGGTTGGCCTCACCAAGAACCTATAGTTATGCATAGGAAAATATTCATGCCATATGAAAAGGTTAGGTAGGAATTTTTTGTCTATTTTTAATTGTCATCTTTTATCCTCTCTTTTTAATTTTTTTGGGGAAGCGGGAGAAGGAATCATATTCCATTGCAACAGTCTCTAGTCAGAGAAGTATATTATGTTCCTAATTCTGAAGAAAAATCATAGATGAGCCTTCCAAAATCTATTAAACACCTACCTGCCCAGTTGGGTTACCCGGATTGATCACAACCAAAGCCCTAACATCAATACCCTTGGATTTTGCAGTTTTCAACTGATGCTCAAGCTCTGAGATCTCAAGCCCCCATCCTGTTTGTTCATCAAGATAATAAGGAACCTACAAAACAAGATGAAATGCAAATATTAAGAACTTCCCAATGAATTATCTTTCAAGAATCAATAAAGGGTCTTTCAAGCATAAGTTGATCAGATCAATGCATGCACTAGTTATACTTTCACAAGAAACTCTCACAAGAGCAGTCAAACTAGGCCTTCCGTAATATTTCTATAGACATTTTTCAATAATTTCAGCCAACTATGCAACTATCATAAATCAATTTTATTTGAAAAAACAGAACTTACAAGAGTTCCACCATGGAGGGCGATTGAAGCAGAGTACAGAGGATACTGGGGAATGGGACAGAGAATTCCATCATTCTCTGACCTGATGAGCAGCTGCATCATCATGTGAACCTGAATAAAAAGGTAAAGAACCAAAAATACCAACTACGTCATATTTGCTATAAACCATTTCCCACAAAGCTGTGAAAATAACAAGGATATACATTTAACCTACCGCTGGGCTTGCACCATCAGTCAAGAAAAGATCATTTGGATCAGCAGGGAAACCATCACGAGCTTTCATACCAGAAGCGATTGTGTCCCGTAATCCTTTGATACCCTATATATAGAGAACACAATAAAAAGTTTTATATTTATCGAACCTACATAACACTCCACAAAAATGGAACAATCACATGAGAAGACAGTCACCTGACTGTGGCTGTATGCACCAGTTGCTCTCCCAGGAATTTGTTCAAGGATCTGGAAAGCTCGTTCTATGGCATCCGCACTACAAAAGCAAAGAAAGAATGAAAGACAGCTATTGCGAAGTCTCAAAGTCTGCAACCAGTTCCATATTGTATATTGAAAAGATCTCCTCTTTCTAAAGCATAAACAAAAACTCCTTAGACAAACTTCATACCTGAATAGACCTTGTGTTTCACTTTTGTCCAAAATGGATGGATGGTCACATAATGCAAGGACCTAATATAGAAAAGTCCACCTTAGAAATCACTGGATGAGTCAATTAATTTTCGGGGAGAAAAAATAGAGTAATTTACGCCCACCTCTCTAAAGAAAGTGATAGGCTGCTGAGCCAGTGATTGAGGATTTCCAATATTGCAATATAAGATCTGCATGTAATCTGATGAATGAGTACAGAATAAATCCAGAAAACTTAAAACATTCTAGACAGTACCTAGTTCAGGTCATCAACTTATGACCTTAAGAATAGTTCTATTGAAAATATAGTCCAGAGACCAGCATCAGTTAAATAAATGATAAATGAAGTATTTATAAAACATGGGATTGTAAAGCAAAAACATGAAGACGAAAACCAGTTTACAAGAGTTCGTACCTCGTCAAAGGGATGAGAACCTGGATTATCCTTGAGGTTTTGCTGCAATGTCTGCATCATAAAGAAAAATGTGTAAGGACAATAAACAAATTCTTCAGCAGATCGAGATAATATAATGGCTCAATCAACAGAAGTCCAATACGCAGATTCAATATTCAGTTCACAAAAGTCAACAAACAAAAACCATGAACTACCTGAGCAATTGATACAATCTCTCCACGAACAGCATACTCACATTTCAAAACCTGAAACCAACAAAATTGACCAGAAATAAAGTTGTATCAGTCAACTTGAGTTGCGGTAAACTACCAAAAATCACATCATTTTGAGTTGCTGTAAGAAAGCACCAAATCAAATACTGAATGCAACAACAACAAGTCATGTATCATCAAAACTCTCTAATAAGATCCATAACTCTCTAATGATTTTCACATCACAAATTACAGGTCAGTCACCTTATTATTATCCAAAGAACAAATACGCAAAAGAATCCTACTTCTCCTAAGAGATTGAATCAGAAACGTAACCGTTACGATTTCGCTAGTAATTTAGCGTAATAATAACGCAGAAATAAATTATGCATCAAATCCTTGATCGGTACCGATTTCTCAATTGGAACTGATTTCATTCGAATACAAAATTCGACTAACCTGACAAAAAAAACGTGAAAAAAATAAAAAGGAATACATATGTTGTTACCTTTGGATTAATGTTATCCATAGTGATGGGAGTTGCTGAATAATCGGAAGCCATTGAATCAGGAGAAGAAGGATGAAGAGTGGAGAAGAAACGAAGAAGAGAAGTTAATGGAGAATTAGGAGAAAGTGATGGAGAATTTGGAGAAGGAGAAGAAGACGAAATAGTACTAGTTGTGGTTTTGCTGATGAGATTTATGGTTTTGTGTGATATGAATCTACGCATTTTAAAGAAGAAAGGGGCAATAAAAAGGTAAGAATGGTCAAGATTGAATAAGCAAAACTCCTTTAACGCTAGCACCCGTATCGAAGAAGACAATTCCAATGCGCATGTTCCCTTCAAACTTTCAAACTCATTGGGGGCATAAACCCTTTATTCCACTTGAATTATTAGGTTTATCTCTGAATTATTAATATATTCAAAAATATTTATTTATCTGATTAAGTAAACTTAAATATTCCTTTGATTTAGCAACTTTTGAAACATACCCTTCCTAAATTATAGTCAAACTTAGAAATATTCTCAATACTTTTTACAGCTTTTTATTAAGAGTCTCGTGCTCCTATAATATAGAGTTTGAGACCACTTGATATGTCGTGCAGCAAATCGGAGATGTGTTAAGTTTAGTTAGTCAAGTATGGAGATATTTTTTAAACCTATCAATAGTTAAAGGACAAAACTAATAATTTGCGCTAAGTTTATGGATGTTTCCAATATTTCTCTCTACTATTTTTTTCCTTTTTCTATTTTTCCCTCCTACCTTTTTATTTCCTTTTTCTATTTTTTCCCTCCTAATTTTTAGAAGTTTGGTAAACGATTTTACTACTATCATAGGTTATCCAGTAGTAGTGAGACTATTTCATCCTTATGGATAAATATGAGTTATTCCAAAGTAACAAGAGTGTATCTTGGACTAATTCAAATGGAAAAAATTGTTTTATTTCTCATAGTTAACGAGTATTTTTGGATTTTGACTCATTTTTCTGTTAGAAGTTAAACGTATTAACAACCTCTAAGTTTGCCAGTACATTTTCTTTAGACACTTAAACTATGATTTGGCTAATTGAGCATTTGGATAAATGTTCATATTTGACCTTTTAAACTTAAATTTTGAAAAAGCTTATTCCCATATTCTTAAACGTTTATAATATAAATAAGTTAATCATTTAAAATATAGTACGTCATCTAATTATATACATCATCCTTTTTAGTTTTTTACAACGTATTAAAACTAATGTGTAAAATTAATCAAAAAAATTAATATATTTTAAATTATTAATATTATCTATAAAAATAATACTCCCTCTGTCCCAATTTATGTGGCACTTTTCGTTTTTCGAGAGTCAAACAGTTTAAGTTTGATCGGAAATTTGTGCATCGAATCTTCGATTTTTTAAAAATGAAATTTATATATTTGTAAACTACGTAAAAAGTACTATAAGTCACAATAATTGATAATTCAAAATGCTTAAAAGATCTATGAATATTTTACGATCAAAGTTAGATTTATTTGAATCTTAAAATTCGAAAAGTGCCACATAAATGGGACGGAGGGAGTACTATTTAAACCATGCGCAAAAGCATTTCAAAAAAAAATATTAAGTCAATCATATCAATTTGATCTCAAATATGCCGTTTATCTTTGTAATTTACACTTCATTTTTTATTATTAAATTTGGTGTACGAATACATTTTCTAGTTTCTAGAACATAGACGGTGGACTTCACCCTATTCTCCGCAAATAATTAAAGCATTTTCGTCCTTTTCGCTCTGCGGCAAATAGTCTAAAATTGACTTTTCATATTTTAGCAAGTTTGTTTTATTTCCCTTTCTATTTCTTCCTTTCCACGCATAATTCGTGAGGTTGGTTTTTCCATAAAATAAAAGTAATATCCCAAGATTAGTGAATTTGTTATATTGCCTTTTTGGAGAAATTGACCGACATATCAAAATCCACAAAGAACTACTATATTATGTCGATGAAAATTAGGGGTGTCAAAAATGAGTCTGACTATAGGTAATCCATTCAATTCGTTCATAATTTTAAGGGTTGGGCTCAAGATAATTTGAATTGAGTTTAATCTCAACTCATTCAAGTCTTAACCTATTTTAAGAGAATTTTCAATTCAGCCCACTTCAATCTCAAATTTTAACTTGTTTTAAAACTCTTTATTTGTATTGATGAAATGTATGTTCCTAAATTGAAGGTATGGATTACTATTTATTTTATACGTTTGTAACTTCTTTTTAAAAAAATTCTTAAGTTGAAATTCAAAATGTGGTTATAAAACTTAAATAACATTATATTAAAATTATTGAGATTAAGCGAATCAAATTGGGCGGGACAAGACCCCACCCATTTTTAAGCCCATTTGAGCCCAAAGTAAACTTGGGCGGGTCAAGACCTAACCCAATTTCTATTTTCTAACTCATTCTAATATGGACAAATTATAGAAATACACACCTTTTGTTTCACTTATTTCCATTATCCCCTATTACTTTTGAAAATCTCCAAAATTCCTTATTTCTTTAATGTATCCGAGCTGCATATTAATGTATTCGAACTACATATTATGTATTCGAGCTAGTTTTTAATGTATCCGAGCTACATATTTGTAACACCCCGTATCCGAAGCAAACCAATTGCAGATTTCAAAAACTACAGGTGCCACCTACGGGCACCACCTACGGACCGTAGGGTGACCCACGGTCCATGCTGGTGGTCCGTGGTTTACACCTGTAGCCTCCCCCAGAACTATGCCTGAAAATTTGCTAAGGGTCAAGCCACACCAGGACCTACGGACCGTAGTCTGACTTACGGTCTGTGGTCCAGGGCCGTGGATCAGACCCTCAAAACCCAGCTTCAGTACTAATCGACGGATGACCAGCACGGACCGTTAGTCGATCGACGGTCCGTCAATCACTTCGACAACAGTTAAGTCGGGGGTCTTTTGGTCTTTTCCTATTTCGTTTAACCCCTAAGTTATGTCGTTTAGACCCTAAAATATGAGGTTTTTGTTAGTTTAAGCCTAGAAACATAACTAAAACTTACCTAAGTCAAATCATTAATCAAAACTTAGAAAAATTAGAATGCTAAGAGGAGAAAGAAGTTAAGAACCCTAGTTCAAGAATGTAGCAAGTTTTCTTCAGTTCCAGCCCAGAAATCAAAGGATTTCTCTGTGAAATTAGTCACTAGGTATGTGGGATTTCACTATTGGATTCCTTTCACCCATTAGGTCCCTAGTTTTCAATCAGTTTCTTGATTCTCTTATTATGACTAGACCTAGGGTTTCTTGAATGTTAGAATTATTGGGTTCTTAGCTGCTAGAATGATGCAAATCAGATTAATATGTTAACATTTAGTTTATTGCATGAATTTCAGAACCCTAGCTATGTATTTCTTTAGTTCTTGAATTACACATGCTAGGTAAGATATTTCAGTTATTCAGTTATACATGCCTCAGTTATTAATGCATCAATATCAGTTTAATTGTTGCATTCTCAGTTTGCATGCTCAGCTCGAGCTATCCAGTAACTTACAGAAATTCAATCACAATGTGTTAATTACTTAATCCATTGGGAGTAGCATAATACCGAGTTGGACTAGGGTTCAGCATACCCAAATAGTCCCAGAACTACTAGTCACGTAGGTTGTAAGTCCCATTTGTGGGAATCATTTTAGTGATCATGCCAGTATGTCTCTATACCTCTGGCAGGGTATATTGGGTCCTCTCGATGGGGCGTATACATCGGACTTCATATTTAGCTCATGTGGTTTTATTATCGGTTATTAGTAGCTCCTACAGTTCGGTCAGATCCTATCGGATTGACCATTTATTAGTATATCTGGTATTCAGTTTTAGCATGTTATAAATTGGTCACTGCATTCAGTTATCTCAGCTTTCAGTATCTATATCATGTTCAGATTATGTCATTGCTTATTTGCTTTGTTCAGTTATATGTTATTTCAGTTGTATTCTATCCTACGTGCTCAGTACCTTTCAAGTACTGACGCATATGTGCGCTACATCTTCTCGTGATGTAGGTTTAAGTTCTCAGCATCCAAATCACGCTTAGATCGGTTCCCGATCTCCAGTTCAGCAGAATCAGTGATGAGTCCTCATTCTCCGAGGACAATAGTCATGAGTTTCTTTTCAGTATTTTTAGTCCTTTAGTTTCAGTTTTGCTAGACTTAGCTGGGGCCTGTCCCAACATTTCTAGTCAGTTAGAGGTTATTTTCAGACATAGTTAGATTCAGCTTAGTATTGAGTTAATATCTTCTTTGTATTAAACTCATCAGTTATCATTTATCTCAGTTATAATATATGGGTATTCCCCATCTTTTCAGATTTATTTATAATTTAGCTTCTGCATCAGTTTATTATCTTTAGTATGCTCATGATCATGCCAGCAGGGTTAGCTTGGGATCACTTGTAGTCCTAGGTCCTGTGTCTGCATCTCGAGGGTAGTCTCGGGGAGTGACAATATTAATGTATCCTAGCCAGTATTTAATGTATCCGAGCTAGTTTTTAATATATTCGAGCTACATATTAATGTATCCGAGACAGTATTTAATGTATTCGAGCTACATATTAATGTATCTGAGCTTCAATTATTGTATCCGATTTTTTAATTTTTAAGGGATTAATGTAATTAGAAACTTATTAGGGATAGATTGTAATTTCATATTAAAACTATGGGATTTATGTAATTTACCCTTCTAATATCTCCAATTTCCACTCAACCCGCTCATTTGACACCTCTAATGAAAATGATTCCATATCAAATGGAGACAAGAATTTTATACTTTTTATAAGCTAATTTTTAAGGGTGTTGTGAATTAGATTTAAAACCTAATTGAATATAATATTAGAGTTGTATTCATTGTGTTCGATGGACACCTTTTGGACCATGCAAGTATTTGTAATAGGAAAAGTTACCTATCTACACACCTTTATTTTTCATAATTTCTATTATTCCTTACCATTTCAAAATATTACCAAAATCCCTTATTTTCCTCCCAAAACCCCAACCGCCGATACATAACTTCACACTTCCAAAACCCACATTTTCTCTTCCTTATTTCACTCCATCAATTTCTCCCTATTTTTACTCCCACAATCTTGTCATTAATTCCTTCCTTACAATTTGAAATTCAAAATCGAATTCAACACTGAAAAAGGTACATTCTTCATCTTCTCCAACTTTTGTTCACCTTTTTTTTCCCATCATCAATCCTCTTAACCAACCTTTCAGTCTCATTATCCTCGACCACTTACCACATCGGCAAGTTTACCTACTGTTGTTGGTGGATCTTTCACTAAGTACACATTCTGCATAGTCGGGACATCCTGGCTCAACATTCCAAAGTGGCTTGCCTTTTTTTTTTTTTTGCTTAATCCCAGAGGTAATATGAGATATTGGGGTCCATCTCCTCCTCCTTCAAATGTCGGTGCTGGTGGGCTTGCTAATGTATTGACAAGGTTTTTATTGTACACCCAATGGACTACCACAAATGCAGCAACAATTTGATACATTATCTATATTGGTCGTGTTTATGAAGATGTGATACTTTTTTTAAAATACAGCAACAACCTGATACATTATTATTTTTTGTTGTTAGTCTTTTTTTCTAATACATATAGGTTTTGTTTGTTTTCATATCTAAACATGTGTGTCTCATGTCTTTAATTATTATATGATACATAATTATTATAAATTGTATAATTTACCATGTATCAATTGTTGTTATGTATCTGCAATCTTTAATTTTTGTTCAGACTTATTTAAATTAGAAGATTATGTGTTTGTACACATTACCCAATAAATACACTTGATACATAAACCCTAATATCCTATAGATAAAATATCGTGTATCAAATTAATTGATATGTACATGATACATAATATATATCAAATTCGACCATTTTCAAACTTCATTACATATATCATATACATATCAACTCACTACTGTGTTATGTATCACATAAAAAATGCTATTGGGAACAATTACATGTATGATGTATCTTTTTTATAAACTACAGTATTTAAGATACATAAATAGTAATGTATCATGCACTAAATTTTTTTGGCATGATACGTAAATTTGAATTTATACTAAATATATCTAATACATAGCAATCATCACAATTCACACAGTAATGTATCGATCTCAAACCTAACATCTTATGGGCAACAATTACTTATTTAATGTATCTAGTAGAAATATAATACTTATCAATTTAAACAAAATACACATATAGTATTGTATTGATAAATCTATCCATCTCGAAAACACAAATCAAAAAACGATTACACAACATATAAAAGGAATGGATATATATGATCCATCAAAAATATGTATCTCTTCAACCTTTTTGTCTGCTATATCAATACATAGGGGATACATTGAAAATCTAGTCTTTTGTTTCTTCACCTCTATCGGATCTTCAAATTTTTCTTAAACTCATCAATCTCTAACTCAACTGCAATGACTGTTTTGAGATTCATAGAACTAATATTTTGACCAACAACAATTCCATCACTTTTGTATCTTTCATACCTCACCTCGCTTTCTCAGATTCCAGAATGTCTCAACATGATCGATAGGTTCATGTTGTATCAGTACCATTTGACGATAAGTTTAAAAGATTTTTCGATGAACAAGGAGAAGAAATTTAAATTTTGAATCTGTTGATTCTGTTAGGACTCAATTTGTTTCTCCATATTTATTGTACCAACAATCCCTTCTTCAACTTCACTTCATTAAATTGGGTAACTAAAGAACCTGTTTTATTCTTTATCTACCACAAAAAATGACCCTGTTTCAATGCCGAATTCCATTTGCAGTAGTATCTCCATCTCTTTCTCCAAGAATTAAATTTACAAAATTGTTTCTTGGAAATAGTAGCAACTCATTTGCTAAAATCACCCAAAAGAAGTTTTCGTCTCTTTGTTATGCTTTGAGCGATTTCTTATACTCGACGATTTCGAATTGATGATTTGAAATCGTGAATCGTTTGTCCAATCACCTATAATGCAGATTTGAGATTCAAGATTTTGAATTGACGGAGAAGATGAAAATTTGATTTTTGAATTTTGTGAAGCTGTTAAAGATTGGAATGGGTTGATATCAATCAGTTCTGCGTGATTTGTGGCAAAAAATCAATTTTATGTTAGTATTCAATATTAAGCGCAACAGACAAGTTTTATAATGTATCACAATTAATGTATCCGGATGACTGATATTTTAAGGAATTTTTGTAAAATAGAAAAAAATAGGGATAAGATGTAATTTAGTGTCTTACACTATGGGATATATGTAAGTTATACTTTGTAATATTCTTGGTCGTTGAGTTTCATACTTTGGATATAATAGTAAAATTCTGAATACATAAAGAAATGTTCGAATTTGAGTGTGAGGGAGGTGTTGATGAGAAGGATCTCACATCTGACTGGGACGAAATCCTTAAATTCTTTATGATCCAATATTATATATAAACTTGCATTTCCTGAACAACACATTGTCGATTGGTTGCATATATAATATGCTTCTCATTTCTATTTCCTTTTGATTATTTTTGTTTTTTCCCCTTTAGCTGAGTCAATCTCATATATTTGGTCGTTAGTACGAAAAATGATCCTGTTTTTTTCTTTATAAAAAATAATATGGTGGGCAAATTAATTGATGAATATGTACGAAAAGGTAATATTGGGTGACTTGGATATTGCTAGATGAGTTTTTGATAGAATGTTTGAAATCAGAAGTAATGAAAATATACTTTAAATTGGCACAAATTATTAATTTTGTTCTCGAAATATTGACAGTCTTAAAAGCATTCTCTACTTAATTAATTGAACTTAAATACATTCTCGATCTGTCACGTGACATACCAAGTAGTTTCAAACTCTTGTAGGAGTGTGAGACTCTTAATTAAAAGCAAAGAAAGGGTTGAAATACCCCTGAACTTGGCAAGATTTATTAGTTTCGTTCCAGAACTATTAACAGTCTTAAAAATATTCCTGAACTATAGAAAAATGTCTAAAAATATCATTCATACCTATTTTGCTAAAAATATTCCTTCACTAATAATTCACGCCAAGTTTAAGAGTGTTTTTAATACTTTTCTCTTATAATTAATTAATTAATTAATATACGTTGATTATACATAAATTATACAATAAGAATATATTTTCTATATACATACTATAGGGATGATACAAGTCTATACATATAGTACATTTTTATACATGTACAATCATGATACATTTTCTATACAATAATGATACCGTTTTTTTTTATATATATGTTGGAATTAGTTGAAAAGATCTACAATATGAAATTACTTTAAAAGGGCTAAAGAATAGTATCTTTTAAGCTTTTTGGGCCATCCGGTGTCAATAGTTTCAATTTGAAACTCTTTCTAGAAGTTTAGTTTAGTGCTACGTGTCAAGTGACGTAGTACATAAAGTCACATCAAGAGTCAATGGTCAATAACACAACATGCCTATCAAGTCAACGGTCAATAAGAATGTGTTACATATATAAATAATATAATTTATAACGATAAAAAAAAATTGGTTATATATTAAATTATTTTCCATATGAAAAAAGTTGGAGGTCTATATATTGAAACCCTAGTTCTAGTTTTCTTTCATATCTTTTCTCCTTGTTTCATCTCATTTGCCGAAACCGAGCTTGAGATTTGCAATTTTTCTTCGTTGGACAACATGTTTCATGGGCAGAGTGACCATCAATGTTGAGTCGGTAATTCTCTCTCACTCTATTAATTTTATAAAATTGTCGATTTAAGATTTAGATACTATCAAATTTTTAATTATGAAGTTTGTTCTACCTTACGTTTTCATAATATCATCAAATATTTGAAAGTAAGATACATGCACAATCATGATTTTTTTTAATCAATTTTTTTTATCGATGTTGAGACATCTATGCCTTATGTGTGACATTAGGATTTAATGAAAAAAACATTATAACTAACAAATAAGGAATCATATTAAAATCTTGACTCATGTTGATTTTGCGTTTGCATATAATTAAAAATAGGCATGTTCCAAAAGAATTAAGTAGTATCACCCTCCATCGCATCACATGAAAAAAATGGAATTGAAGGTAGTTAGCTTTTAAGATAGATGTGAGATTTTATTAACGATAGAGGTATACTTGCACTATATACCAACAACAGTAAAATTGTCCCATTTTTTATATTTTAGAATGAATTTTGGTCCTTTTTCCTAAGTTTAAAATAAGTCAAAATGATATGGAGGTCCATTTAATTTTTTAAGGATAGATATGAATTATTTTACTAACGACATATGTATATTTGAATGGAAACTTAAAAATAAAAAATGAGGTTGAACAAGAGTTTTTTTTATAAAATTTAAAATGATAATTTCTTTTATATATAAATATGAATTTATGTATCAAGTTTTAAATTTATAAAAGAAAGTGAATATGGAGAAGCATTATACTTTTGTTCCATCATTGCCTATCCAGTTGGGTGCATATTAGATTCTCTAAATATAATAAATTTTCAAATATATTATTAATTATTTTTAAAAAATTTCGAGCAACTTAGAATTTTAGCTAATAGTATTCAATTATAATGTCTCTTCAGAAAGAGAAACACGAAGAGTGATGATACAATAGAAAAAAAAATTACAAATCCAAAGGAAATAAATAATTTTTCTATTAACCATGGGCCAATGACAATTCAACTGTTGTTTCTAGCAGTGAAATAGTCAAATGTATAATGAATTACTTACTTCATATCTCGAAGAATTTTTCTTTGTATATTCTACTTTTTAGGTGCATTTAATAAGAAATAGGATAGGTGCGTCAATAAAAAATAAATGATGAAAGTGATATTGACTTTGAAATCAACATTTTTCTTATCATCACATGTTATGAGAAAAATATTGAATCTAAATAAGTACGGCCTTTTTCACCGATTTGTTTGTCGACAATACCTATTTTTATTTTAATTTAACGCACCTAAAAGATCATATATAAAAAGAAAAAAACATGAGAATGAAGTAAGAGCCTAGTGATGAAAATTGGCACGCATATATTTAAGAAAAGATATTAAATATTGATAAGTAAAAATGAATAGAACCTAGTGACGAATTCAGGAATTTATCACAGTGGAAATCGAGAACTTAGTCACATCAAATGTAATGTACAACTTTGAGCACCCACAAACAACCACTATACCAAGCAACTGCTTGTTACCGAGTGTTTACTATTTAATTTTATACCATTTATTTAAATTTCTATGTAAATATATATATTATCCGATATAAATTCAATGGGTGTGTGAACATCCGAAACCTTAGATGTGGGCCCCCTGAATCAGAGCCGTGAGAGCAACATGGGCCAACAAAATTTCAACCATCTGGCAACGGACCCAAGTAAAGTAAATAAAACACGAATGAGCACCTTATTTTTTGTTTTTCCCAAATAGGAAAAATCTGATAGTACTGATGTGGGCTGCAGAAAAAGAGTCAGAAAAATTTCAATAAAGGGTCAAAGCTCCACTTGGGAATTTGAGATTCTCAATTTCAATTCCCCTTTTCAGTGCAGTAATCTATTTGTTCCTACACTTCCCTTCGACTCTATAATTGTGAGTTATTTTGCAATCTAATTTGTTGAATTTTGCTATGAATTCTGCTTTTGATTGAATTGATAGTCCTATAGAAGTGACTGTGGATCCTTTTTCTGTCATTGATATGTGATTAATGAGAGAAAGGAGAATGTAGAGAGAGAGAGAGAGAAGAGGGTGCCATTGATGGAGGTTGGAAGGAAAAGAGAACAAGTGAAAATACATGGTTTTGGGTCGGGTATGAGTTTCTTTTGGTACACTCCCCCTATCCGGACTCCAGTTGTGGGATTTTACCGAATATGTTGTTGTTGTTGAATTGTTGGGTCGGGTATGAGTTTGTAATTTAAAACTGGGGATAAGTTATTTGCTTATGAGCTTAGTATAGTGTCCCTCAGTCTAAATTAATTAAGGGTAAACTACACTTTGTTTGGATAGTTGTTAACGGATGTATTGTATTGTTAGTTTAAGTATTATATTTGTTTTGATTGTTAATTAAATTTTATTGTAGTGTATGTTCAAATACATCATTAGTTAATGACAAAAAGTCTTATTTGTGTAATGAAAGATTTGGTGTGTTCGCGTCATTATCTTATAATATTTTTTTTTCTCATTTTGTCTTTATTTGTTATTTAATAATTCTATTTTATTCTTTGTCGTACCTTTTTATAGTAGTTGTAATCCGTATTCTACTTTTCTTGTAGATTTATCATTTGAATCGTTGACATGTGATGGAGAAAATACAATGTATCCAAACTATACATTATGAAACCGTACATATCAATCATTTACACTCTGTTTGGATGGTTGCTCCGTACTGTTTCATAATGTATTGTATTGTATCATGTATGTTTTAATGAATACAATGTTTGGATAGACTGTATCATTCCCCGTCGTTACATAATGTCACACGCCAATAGTTTGAATGACATACCTACAAGAAAAGTATAGTATGGGTAGAGCTACTCTGAAACGGTAGTGTAAAGAATATAATAATATTATTAAATAATAAGTAAAGATAAAATGAGAAGAAAATATTAAGGTAACCACGCGATCACATCAAATCGGTCAATACACAAAATGAGACTTTTTGTCGTTACCTAACGATGGATTTAAATGATACTTTACGATAACATTTTTAAATATTGTATTTAAATTAACAATACAATGAGTAACAACCTTCCAAACAAGGAGTTAGTGGCAAAATATAAGGGTTGGGTCATAATTGAATGGTACTCAGAGGAAGGGTATATTGAACTATATCAAATAGAACAAGGGTATATTTGATTGTTTCCACTATAAAATATTGTGAATAATTAAAGAATTGATTCTCGGGTAGTTTGAAAGACTTTGGTTTCACCAAAATGTCATGTGTGATAACAGATCATGCATTTCTTGGCTTTGTACTTTTCATATGCAATAGATTTCTGTGTAGAAAAGATGGACATCAACTGCTTTAGCCAAGCTGTAGAGTGGCTCCAATTGTATTTTATAGCTCGCCAATGATTCTATGTTCACATGTTTATCCTCTAATATGATTGTTTTGAGACACACTTCATACACTATGATACTCGAATAGCTGGTTTATTATTGTTATACTTCTATTCAAGTATGTCTAGATATTTTTCCTTTGATTGCTACAGAGAAGGGAATTGAATGGTGTTGATCCCTGTTATTAAGAACATAGACAGACCTCTTAACAGATAGCTAATTTCTTTTCCGACAAATCAAAAACAAAATTCTATTCTATTGTAGACAGACTCTATCTCTCGTAAAGAAAAGAAAAAAAGTTTGCTGCTTCGCCTGGATGATGTACCTGGTGAGTTTTATTGGGGAGAGGATGAGCAGTGTCCGTCACCAAAATTTGAGATTACAGCCTCTTGTCCTTTGAGATTTTGGGAAGTTTGGAGGTGCCTTAGAAATCTACTGATGTCCCCTCTAACTTCTGAAAATTCATATTATCCTTCTGTATATTAGTTCCTTCCCCCCTTCAGTTCCTGGCTTCACCACTTTCTAAGTGTTTGTTCTTGTGGAATTGATGACCATTCTTAGCTGGAGGATAAGATTATATACTTTAGCCTCTTTTTCTTTATGTTTCTGCACTGATTGATATTGACTTAATTTTTCTTTGGCCATGTTTTTAAGTATCATATACCCACATCAGTCTTAATCTTTTACCCTTTAAATTTTTTGTTTTTTTATTCAAAATCTCATATGTTTACTTGTAGAGAATAAGTGAAACTCCAAGTATCATCCTGTAGTTTCCTTGCATTTTGAAGCTTAGACATGGCAGAAAAGGCATGTGTAAAGCGACTCCAGAAGGAATATAGAGCACTTTGTAAAGTATGTATCTCTGTTCCATCAGTGAATATATTATACATAAATTTGTTGTATTACAAGGCAGCTTCCTTTACTTCCCATGCAAATGAATATGTCAGAGGTCCTACTTAAAAGTGCAGGTTAACCACATTGGATCTTACATATTATGAACTCTAGTTGTGACTTTCATCTTCTTGCCCCTCATGACATTACCACTTGGAATTTATTGTAGCTTAACATTTGTTATTTTAGTTGAAGTTCTTTGCTTTTCTCTTCCCGATTGCCAGAGGTGAAAGCATGGCACTTCTATTATTATTTCCTATACAACTTGAACCTACAGTTTTGTTTTGTGGACTTATTGGTATTGGACAACATGTACTGTGCCTTTGTTAATTAGACTCTTCTTCCCGATGTGTGTTTGGACATTTATACTTCCCGATGAAGACTGTGATATTGCAGGAACCTGTCTCCCATGTTGTGGCCCGCCCTTCTCCAAATGATATTCTTGAGTGGCGTAAGTCTCTGCTGCTTGTTCTCTCAACCTGTATTTGTCAATAGATTTAGTCGAACATATTGGTTATCATGAACTTTGTCTAGTTCCTTTTCTTTCTCCCAAATAAACAGATGGTCTTATTCCTTTCCTGTTGATACCTCCTTTGCATGAATTTTTGTTTTCACTTGTTTGTGCCCCATGCATCTAAATACACTATTGTAAGGCAGTCTAATAAGGAACTAAATTGACACAAATGACCTAAATGAACTGTCGATAAAGGAATGAAATTGGCATTTATCATCTGATGCTCTTCTTCTAGTGCATATATTTTTCTCGGCTTACTTGCCAATGTGCTATAGTTTTAGCTTCTTTTCGTCAGATGACTCATTACCTGTTTGCTTTGCTTTTCCTAATCTTCCCACTTTTACCTAAATCTCATGTCCAGATTACGTTTTGGAGGGGAGTGAAGGAACACCCTTTGCAGGTTTCTACTTTCCCTAACTAATTTTGATATTTATTTTGACAATGCACTAATACTGTAATGTGATGCACCTTCTTCCCAAACCTTATCATTTGACACTCTTTTTATCACCTTTGAATACTTAGTCGTTTTTCTCTGAGTTAGTCTTTCTCTTTTGGTTGTTGCTTGTGAAATGCTGCCAACTTCAATAATAAGGTGGATTATATTATGGTAAGATCAAGTTTCCTCCAGAATATCCATTTAAACCTCCTGGAATCAGGTAATCTATATTCAGATCAGTTTGATTATCCCAGACTTGTTTCTACTCTTTGAGCAATGTGTCTCAGTAAGGTTTTTCTTTTTGTTATTTGGAATCACATCAGCTATGTTTGCTTTGTCTGTAGCATGGTTACTCCAAATGGAAGGTTTATGACGCAAAAGAAAATTTGTTTATCTATGAGTGATTGTAAGTGTTTATAGAGTGCATTATAGTTACTATTGTTTGTTGTTTTGAATGGATTTGGTGTTCCTGACCTTCGTTATGCCATATTGCTTCACAGTTCACCCAGAGAGCTGGAACCCTATGTGGTCTGTGTCAAGGTAATAACTTACAATATACTTATCAAAGAGTAAAACATATGGTGACTTTATTTGTCTCGCCATCCCACAACTCTCCTCTTTTTCAGTTAAATTTGTCTGAAAATCTTTATTTTGCCCACCAAACTTAACTTTTTGTATAACAAAAATGTGATATGAAGTATCTTTCTGATTACTTTTCAGAACAAAGTAGCAAAAACTTGTATTTTTGTTTTTCTGAAATAAGTTGATTATTTAGCATTATTATGTTGGCTTCTTAGTCATATTTCTTCATTTGGATTGATCTTCCTCCACTTTCCTGCAGCATACTCACTGGACTGCTCTCTTTTATGGTAAAGGACCTGATTTCATTTTCATTACTGATTTATTTTCTGAATTGTGCTCTTTTTTTTAGTTAATGCTCATTTCTTTCATATGACAGTTAGGTTCTTCTGTCTTTACACATCAAGCAGCACTAAACAAAATATGGTCCTTATTTTGAACTCCACCAGCTATAGGCTGAAATTAAATCCTATCTCATCCCACTGACCTATTTAACATAACGCAAAACAACCTTCGAATGGTGCAAAGGAGAGGTGGGAGCTGCCTTGAATTCTTCCTATATTTCGCAGTTACCCACCTCATCTGTTAGGACGCCTTTCTCTTTTCTATCTTTCGAAATGGTTACTGCTTCTTGACACTGTCACTCAAGCATTCTTACTGTCTGTCCAGCCTCTCTTGCCCCCCACCCCCAACACACACACACAGATGTGAAGAGACCTTATGGTGGATTAATTTGTATATTCTTTCCGTGATTGTATAATAGTACCTCGAGGAATGCTTACTACCTCTTTTTGGATAGAAAAGAATCCATGGTTACACTCAATTTTTTCTGACTTTGTTGCTCCTCTCCGTCTCCCTTTGCTAAATAGAGACTTCAAGAAGCTTCTGTTTATACCTGTTGGAGGCCCTTAACCCGTTCTTATTGTTAGTAAAGATATGTTGTCTTGGTTCCGCAACATGGATCATTTCAAATCTGGCTTTTCATGAATATGGAACCCCTATATTTTAGTATGCTGAATAATTGGTCCATATTAGGCCTGCATTATTCACAGTGCTTATCGTCGATATCTTGAAAACCATAGACAACTAAATCCATGAAATATTCCTTTATGTACATTCTATAGTTCAAAATCTCTTTTTGCTTCCCATACATTCATTTGCATTAGTGGCAACTTTTATGTCTCCCATCCTGCAGATGGACACCAGCCCTACCACAGGCAGTGTAACAACAACAGTTGCTGAGAAACAGAAGCTTGCTAAGGCTTCTCTTGCTTTCAATTGTAAAAAGTGAGTCAACTACGAGTTCAACGCTGCATACCTTGTTTTTGTTTCAGATAATTGCCTTAAGCTGTATAGTTCATGCAGTACAAAATCTGTTACATGATAATTGATCTACTATTTTCACAGTAATGTCAATTGCTTCAACAGCTCCTTCTATTTGATCCCTTATAACTCACTAATTTTGCATCACAGCCCTACCTTTAGAAAATTGTTTCCAGAGTATGTGGAGAAGTATGAAGAGCAGCAGCTCCTGGTGCATCCAGATCAGGAGCAGGTGTCATCCGTGCCAACTCCAGCGGAAATTTCCTCACCCTTGTTGGATGGTTTGAATAGCGTAGAGCCCCGTAAGGATATGGAGAACCAACAGAGGAAATCTTTGCCAACTTGGTTGTTGCTGTTGCTAGTATCAATATTTGGTGTTGTAATGGCTCTGCCGCTACTTCAGCTTTGATGGTGAGTTTCATTAGCAGGGAACTTGCTATTCTCTAGAACAAAGCATCCGAATTCTGTGGTTGTGTAATACTTCCTGTGTGATTACCTGTAAGTGCAAAATGTTCTAGGTTTGTCATATATCTCTAGGTTTGCCAACATTTGGTTAATGCAAGTTTAGAAAAGAAAATTTAATTTCACATTGGTTATCATCTCCATTAAATAGTTAATGTGACAATCCTCAAGGGCACTCTACATCATAAAGCATTACTTTCACTGGACAACCCCCTCGGCAAATTTTATTTAGAAATTTCAATTACTGACTTGTTTTAATTGAGCACATGATAAAGTGTTTTTATTAGATATTTTTTTATTAAATTTTGATAACACGTTTTGTGTGTTATTTTAAAATGTCCATTATGTAAATAAGTTAATCACTTAAATATGTCGTCTCATTTAATTATGCACATCATCTTCAATTGGAATATGTTTGAGGTTAAGGTGATATATTTTAAGTGGTTAACTTATCTATGTAATGAACATTGGAGAATATGCACAACAAAACAACTTCAAAATTTGAACCGAAAGAATCTAATAAAAACACTTATTCATATGCTCAATTAAAAAAAGTAAGATTTCTAGTGCCTAAATGAAATTTGTTTGGTCGATATAGCCTTCTTAGTATCTACTGTATAATTTAGCTTGATCAGAACTTAGTTACAACTTGCAAGGATTCTGAAGGTGTTCGACCTAGTTAGATTTGCCTAACCAAACCAGTATTGGTTTGATTATTTCTTTCTGCAACAAAAAATGCATTGATATTTTTCAACAAAGTAACTGAAATACTCTTCTGTAAGAGAAAGATAAATTGTTTCATTCCCAAACAGAGAAGCCCACGGCATTGTTGTTTATACATATACATTATATATTTACTGCCTATAAGCAGATGAAAAGTGTCAAACTTCACATCTGCATCAAGAATAACAAACTAATGAGAGTTCTACTACTCTTCAAAAATATCATCAGGCATATATCGGGTCTTTCAAAAGTAGTGCATTTTTTGAAGGATCAACACATGTGCAGCAACATTTTTGGAGAGTCCAAATTTTGCAGCAAACATCAAAGACCTCTCACTCATTTGCAATTTACACCAATAAAAAAAAAAAAAAAAAAGTTTCACCTCATCTGCCTCCTTGTTCTAAATCTACATTAATTCTTGGACTAGAAGGATTAGCCCTCTTATCTCTACTCAAGAGCCTTTTCAAAGACCTCAATCTTGTGGGCATTGGAGATTTATCTTCTTCCTCTTCTACTACTTCATTAATCTGCCTTGGAATATCGATTACCGATGAAACACACGGCCTATCACTCGTAGAGTCTAACGAGGATGACGATGATGGTGCTGCTACTGGTGTTGGTGGATGAGGAGAATTAGTACCCTGCAAATCTTCCTCCAAATTATTTGAACCCATTGTGCTTACTTGAGTCTCATTTCCCCAAAACAACACATTAGTTGGGAAATTTATCACCTCAGCTGAATCCTCTTCTTCTACTGGTGTTCTAAGTAAGTTTTCCACGGTTGATTCTTGTAACATGACTGGGTTTCGACAAAGCGGGCATGTAGAATGAGATTGAAACCACATATCAATGCAATCTACATGAAACCCATGATTGCATTTAGGCAAAAGTCTCGCCATTTCACCTTCAGAAACATCGCAAAGACAAACAGCACATTCCAATCCATCTTTGAATTCTTCGTGATTGAATAAAACTACAGGAATTGTTTTAAGAAGAACAGGGTCAAGACCCCTGTTGAGAACAGATGTAACATTAACTTCATGACCTGGAGAAAAGTCGAAACGACGGCGCCGCCGCCACTGCCGTGTGGCGGCATTGCGGTGGTTGTCCGCTTGCCGGCGTTGGTTCCAGAACCATTTTGAGTAAAGGTGGAGAAAGAAGACCAACATCACTACAAGAAAGAGAACTATGACTGCTACCACTAGGATTTTCCCAGTCAGCTCAATCATACTTGGATTATCTAGTTTACCATTGGTTTGCAAAACATCTGCCATTTTTAGAAAACTATTTTTTTTGAGCTAATCCAGAAAGTTGAATGCAATTCTGGATTTTACCAAATACTCAGGATCCTCGACACTCTAACAACTGAGCTATTAATATTCTTCTTCTTTGTGTAATTGGTTCTGCACACTCTGAAAATTGTTCAAATTACGTCTCTAAAGATTTTTGAGATTCAAATAGGATACGACACAGAAAATAAAATCTTCTCAAGGCATTCGATCAAACCCAGAAATGAAAAAAAAAAAGTAGAAAGAGAAAAGATGAAGATGGAAATATGTTAGATGGTGGTATATATGTATAGAGTTGAGGTTTGAAGAAGACAAAAAATTGGTCTAATTAGGAAAGGGAGAAAAGGTGTAGAAGAAGAACAAGAAAGGAGTAGAAGGAAATGCCAGTTAAAGGGATATTTTAATGGAAGATTAGAGTCAAAGATGAGGGAAAAAAAAGACTCACCATGGCTGCTAAGTGCTAAGGCGTCTAAAACGACAAAATAACATTTCAAACTTCAAATAAGTAGTATAACACCATGGTCCAGACAGGAGTGGGCATGTTACGCTCTTCACGTAACGTCTTAATTATATCATACTAATATTTTATACAAATAAAAATATTCAAAAAAAAATAAAGTCAAATCTTTTCGTTAATCAATTACCATTAATATTCATGTATACAATCAATTTTATATGTGAATACATATTTCAATATATTTTTTGATATTTCAGTGTTTTCTTTATAAACTAGAAAGCAATGGCCCGTGCCAGCACGGGCCCAATATTATTAAGTATTATTATTATTATTTTGTTAAGTTTGTTTTTACGTGAAATTGGAAAAAAGAAATTTGATGGATCTAAGGTGGTGTTCGTTATGTAAAATGTTAATTTTTCTATATTTGATCAGTTAAAATCTTTGCATGAGGCTTGTCTAGTGCAGTTTATATCTTCTCTGTAGTTTGCGGAAAAAGAAACAATTTTTTAGAGATATATGTTAAGATTTTGAATATTTTAAAAAAAAAATTCTAATTTCGCCATGAATTACACAAGATAAATATATACCTAAAAAAATTATCTATTTATATGGTGAAATTTTCCAAGCAAAGAAATGTCTATTGTCTCTCCTAGCACAAGAATGACTCTTCACTCTTTGCAAAAGCTTTGGTGTGGGGCAATGGCTCTTTTAACAGAAATGTACTGTGTTGTGAGTGAAGTCAAAATAAGAGTCAATTAAAAGAGGTGACAATAATTTGTAAATTAATTTTTGAAGTAGGATAAAATAGTACATTTGCTTCACTCTTTGGTCAACAAACATGTTAAAACTGATTTCTGACATTTTTGAACAAGGAATTTATGAGGTTCATGTAACTAGAATTTCTTTTCTACAAAAAAAGTCATTTGTCAATATTTCTACTTGAAATATAAGTACACATTAACTAACATTTTTCAGATAAAAGAATTATTTGATGAAAAAGAATGGAGTATTTGACTTCTAAAAATTTAAAGTATAACCGTGCTCTTTAATTTGATTTCAGTTGATATTTATTTCTTTTAACTTTAAATGTATATAAATAGACACTTATATTTGTATAAAGTTAAACAAATAGATATATGCGTCTTACCCGACATATTATGAATCAGTTCGAAATTATCTCAGGTAAATTGTCACATAAAATATCTTTATTTTTACACATAAACTAATATTTTCTATTATTCAATTTATGAATGGTCATACAAAATCAATTCCTCAAGAAATAATTTAATATCATATTTTATAGGAAAATTATTTTCATGATCCAGCAACCAAACGACCCCTTAAGGCTCCCAAATTTCATTTGAAAACAGAAGTGGAAAGGGAATCTCGTCACAATTTCTCGTTTTGTTGATGGTTGTTGAAAGTCGTCAAACATTCAAACCTAACTACAACTGTTATAGTGAAAGATAAATAGAATTCCCCAATTTTTAATTAAAAGTCTCAAATCAATTAGTATTGATTTATTTTTTTGATTTGCGATTACTTTTTCCTCAATTTAGTCCAAATTTCAAAATAAATACAGGAGCAAGAAAATAAAAATAAAAAGGTTCAAAATTATGGTCAAAGTTAGGAATGGACATGATACAGACATGTTGAATTACCATAATCGAACTTTTTGACACCGCGATTCGATATTATGTAATTGGTATGTATTTTAATTTTTTTTAAGGGTTAAGGGTCTGATATACCCCCAACTTTGTCATTTGAAGCTGATATGCCCCTCGTTATGAAAGTGGTTCATATATATACTTACCGTTATACAAACGACTCGCATATACCCCTACCGTTACAAAATGAGCTCACATATACCCTTCATTTAACGGAAGTAAAAAAATTAGTTTTAAATTTTTATTTTTGACTTTTAATTTTTTTTTTAAAAATCATTTAGGGGTATATATGATTTTTCTAGCAAATTTCAAGGTATGTTATAATTTTTTTCGGACATAAATTTTTGTTTGACTTCTTGATTATCATTATTTGAGTTTCTTATTCTTATTTTATTTATTTTTTCTTTCATTCCTTAGTGTAAAAAAAAAAATTTAAAACAATTTTTTTGTTGCTATATTATAATTTAAAACGATTTTTTCGGATATATTGTAATTTAGTTTTTGTATTTGAAGAAAAAAATTGGGTCATCTATAATAAATTTTACAAGAATATTAGCAAAACTTAAATAAATTTGACCATCAAAATAATAAATCTAAATTAGTCATTGAAACAAAAAAAAAGTTAAAAAAATAATATATGTTTGAAGAGGATTAAATATAGTTAAATATACCCATATGGGATTATATTTTTTTAAAATAATTAAAAAATTAAATTTAAATTAATTTTTTCACTTTTGTTAGAGGAAAAGGGTATATGTGAGTCATTTGTATAGCATTAGAGATATATGAGTCACTTTCATAACGAGGGGTATATCAGCTCTAAATGACAAAGTTGAGGGGTATATCAAATCCTTTTTTCCTTTTTTTTAATATATGATGTGATATTCGATATTATTATTATATATTAGAAGAGAGAGTTTGAGACACTTTCAACATGACTGTTTTTTGTCATATTTAGAAAGCTTAAGGGCAATTTGGTCATTGCCCCTTGCTTATTTAGAAGGGACACAACAAAATTGCAAGATAAACTTGCTTAGAAAATTTGTACTTCTTGCTTTGTTATTTGGACCTCAGCAAAAGCTCTTTAAAAAGTTCATCTTTTTCTATTTATTTACAAACCATGCCTACCATTAAAGAATATGATGGGTCCTACTTTTTTGTTTTTTCATTAATGTCATAAGACATGGGTCCCGCTGAATATTAAGTACTTATTATTTTTTTACTATCATAAAAAAATATTCTCCTTATTTAATTTATTTGTCTGTTATTTAAGAATTTTTTTTTTATCTATTCATTTTCACATTTTAAGAAATATGATTTTTTTTAATCCATATTTTGCTTTCAACATTAATTACTTATTATTTCTCAAATTATTTTTCAAGATCTAATACTATTAAAAATCAATCAATAAAAATAGTGTGGTAAATAGTTATATCAATTATTATTTTCTAAATTGATATGCCAAATTCAAATATGACAAGTAAAAATGAATAAATAAATAAAGTAATACATGTTATTAGCTCTTATATTAAAAATATTTTCTTTTATTTCACTTGT
>JAJOOR010007488.1:0-44199 GCA_036250505.1 Solanum acaule | reverse complement strand
ATTAAGCTGGAGAGAACCCACCAAGAGTAGCAGACCTGAGAGGAAACAACAGGGATATCAATGAAGCTCAAGTGACATACAAATAGGAAGTTCAATTTAGCACGAATAACCAACATCAGGAAGCTTCTCAGGACGCCCATTTAGACCTCCAGATTTGACTTGTCTTTCGCATAACCACCAACCAAGGAGGTCCTTATCAACATGATGCAGAGAACCAGTTATTGCAAGAGCTCCCACACAACAGAAAACTGCAATGCAGATGCTGAGTAACAATTGCAGTACAGTAATGCAGGAGAAAATGACTCATACATGATAAGAAGACTAGCGAAAGATAGAAACTAAATGTAACACAAGGAGGTTAAAAACAAAAAAGATAGCCAAAACCTTGCTCCCTCCTAACTTTTCACTGATACTATGGCTTTGACTAACTGTCGTATATATTGAATCTTCGACTGGGGTGAAGTAGCAACAAGGTAGCCGTAGGGGAACCTGGGGCTGGATTGAATCTTTCGCGATGGAAATGCACTCTTCCCCGAACTTTCCAACATAGGGGGCTATGATAAATAAAATATTCTATTAAAGAGAAACAAAGTCCTCCAGCAGACCCTGTTTGTTCCATGCAAAAGAAGAGACAAGAAAAATAGATTTTTTTTTTTATTTCAGAGCACTCTCAGTTAGTTTGCATCAGTTTTCAGTTTTCACCAATGTAGGACCTACAAACAGATAATTTATCTTGATTGTTAATCCAGATATCGAAACTACGCTATTATGAGACACTAATCACAATTACTTAGGAGTGGAATCCTGGATTTACTGGAACATGAAATGTTAAAATCTTGCGAATATTTTGCAATTCTGAAACAAACATAATACAGAACTCAAATCACATAGGGGGCTCTTGTTCATGTTTTGGTTTGTACAACTATTGAAAATATGAAAAAAGATCATTTATTTCTTTATTCAACATACTTTGCCCTGCATGAGATTCTGCTCCAGGTGTGCATCCAAATCCACCATCCACATTCTTGCAACTCACAATATATTTCACTCCTTTTCCAACATCAATTTTATCCAACCGGCGCAGCAATGCTAGAGAACAGATTGCAATGTAAGAAAACCTAAAAGAAGACTTAATTTAGGTCACGCATTTTAATATTACTATTACTTTGTTCCAAAAATCTAAAATGAAAGATAAATCCCTGCTAGTATAAGTAAAATTTAAAGAAAATAAAATACGCAAATACTACACTGACGCATGCTGAAATATTAGAACAGTAAGCAAAATGAGCAGCTATTACCGTGTATCAACTTCACCCCACATGTCACCAGAAAAGGATCCATCTTCATTTTGCAGGCCTGCAATATCTAGCCGAAAAAGTCAAGTTTATCCTTGGTTACACAGATCCTCAATTGTTATTTAATGGATTCACTGCCAATTACATTAATATTAATCAACTGATGAGTTCCTTCTACATTAGTTTCACCATATTTTAGGTGTCAGGGCAATCTAATCAAATGACCCAAACATATCCCAGTACTGATTTCCGAGGTTATCGGCAAAAACAGTCAATGCTATTAGTGCAACAGACTTCATACATATACATATAGGTGAGATCTAAGAGATCCATGGACAGGAACTCCGGGACAATGATAGATTCCAGAAGACGTGATGAAGGATACAGCTTGACACCTTATCAACGTCAAGAACATGTAGTTTATCAAATAAGGCCAAGACTTGAATTGCACTAAGTGTATACAGCATATGTGGATCATGACCAATATTACCACCAAATCCACCTGCACATTGGACAAATGGAGAAGTGAACTTTTACTTAAAGATCATGTAGAGTAACTTAGCAGTTAACTCTTCCACAAGGGGGAGGAAAAGAGAAAAAGGAAACAAAAAAATATAAAAAGAAAACCATCCTTAACACAGAAGTTGGCAGACTAGCTGCATACAGTTGGAAATATGTACAAAAATTTGCTGTCACAAAACAAAACGAAGTGCAAGAAAACACACCAGCTTCGTGTTGGCACTGCATGACCCATGAAATAACTTCATCTTGATCCACAGCATCAAGCTTTCCCAAAATATCAAGAGTTGTCAATCCCCAGTATGCCCCATTTAACCTCAGATGCTCCATCACCACAGATTCAAAATCATCTTTCCTCTAAAGTTATATGAGCACATTTTAGAAATAAAAATAATATCAGACATACATATATATAGTAAGCCAACAATCCACAAAAAAAATAAAAAATTACTATGTTAACTCATCTTGCAACTGAAAGTAAAATATTTGCAGGTCAATCACAGCTATACATTAGGGGATTCATTTCTCCTAGAGTTACAGGACATTCTTTGTCCTTACTAAGTGCCACATTGAAGTCTACTACAAACACATAAATTAATTGTTCCGAATTCCATTTAACCTTTGCCTGTTTGTAAAGAACTATTTTGTCTTCCAGTAGTATGTTTGGGAAGTGCCAGTATATGTAGAAGTAGATACCAGCCGCATGCATACCAGAAAATCCAATGCAGATAAGTAGAAAAATTACCCGTAAACAAGTAATGCAATGACAAATATAATATACGATGAAAGGAAAAAAAGACAAAGAAGTAGATCTGGAACAAGAAGAGTACCTTTTCAACTGCTAAAATGTACTTAATATGCTTTTCCACCTGCAGTTCTCCCATCCTGCAATTATTATGGCACATAAGTTAGATTATGATAATAGGCATAAGTGTGTCAAAGCAAAAAGAATTAACCCTATACAAAATGTTGAACTCCATTTCATAATATCCCAGTCTCAAATTTGTAATTCAGCTTCGCCAACACCATATGACTAAGTTTCTTGCTTTATCATTAATCCAAAGGTCCCAAACCAAATAATCCTAAAGGGGTACTGTAATATCCAAATTTACAAGTATAATGAAATAGCATTGTAGCAAAAAAAGCATTAATTATACCATTTTCCTTCCCGAGTTATGCTTCAGTGTATTTTGAAAGTGAGATAATTATTTAAAGTAGTGATGTTAAAATGGACAAAAGAAAGATCGACGAACTGGAAAAGCAAGTAGTTCAGCTTGCAAAACAGATATTAAACTCCAGCTGATTCCTCTGAATTACAGTCATGGTGGTTCAATTCTACCTATCATGAATCAAGCAATCCTCAACTTTTTCATGTTTTTACACAGTATCATGATTTACAATTGATATTTTTTCACGATTACAAGTGAAAAAAGAGAAAGATGGAAACTTACTTCACTGGGGGAAAAATCGATTGAATTCGCCGGAGAAGGTAGATAAGAAGCGAATCGCCGACGTTGAAACGGGTTGTTCTTCAATCCCAAATTGGATGCCTCTCATGGGTCAAATGAGATCAGCCCAAAACACATCAATCAAATCCATTAGCCCAAAACTTTTGTTCCTCAAATTTATAGTTTTTAATTTATTTAATTTTTAATGGAAAAGGGCTAAAATGTTTCTCAACTATTTGAATTGGTACAAAATTACCATCCGTCCACCCTTCGGCCCCCAAATACCCCCTAATGTCAACTTTTTAACTCAAAAGTATACTTATTTCTAACCGTTCACACTCATAAGGTGGACGAGAGGACAATATTGTACCAAAATCTCATAGTTTAAGGGTATTTTAGGCCTTTATCCGTTTAAATAATTTGAAATTATTTAATATACAAACTAATATGATTAACCTAATTTTGGGTTCCATTGTAAAATTACCTCCCCTAGGTTCCATAGAAAAATTATTGCCCCCTCCCCCCTTCTCTTCCTCTCTCTTCTACTTTTTTTTTCCTCCTTAGATCTTGTCTATCATTTTAAATTTTAAATTCTTAAAACTTATGACAAAACAATGGAGAAAAAAGAGGAAAATAACGAGGATATTCATTTAGAAATAATTGATTTAATAAAAGATAATTTAATAGCATTTTTCTCTTTTGTGTACACAAAATTCAAAATAAACAAATAAAAATAATCTTCTCTCCTATCCCCACCCTACCCACCATGATAATAATATAAATTAAAAGAATATGTACATGTAAATTCATTTCAAGTTTGAGTCTCTGATATCCTAATTAAGAATAAGAGATATAAAAAAAGAAAGAAAAAAGGTAATGAACAAGACAATTGAATAGAAAATTTTATATTAATAAAAAAATAATAATCTTATTTTATATCGACATTCAGATGCGGATTTTAGATGGATCCCAAGTTATGAGTTGTGTTATGTAATAAATTGGGTATTGATTTAAAATAAGTCAATGAAAAGATATCATGAAATTAATAATTTTTTGAATATTATTTTTCAAGCGTATTCAAAATATGAATTATATGCGCTTTTTATTATTTATTTGTGAAGGTTTTAAATTTGGCCAAACAGATTAGGCTACATTGTAAATAAATATTTAATGATTTTACTTTAGGGGAGCTATTAAAAATAAGGGCAAATATGAGCCGGAGGGCTAATATCGAGGGTATTTTTTAACCAAAAGATTAACGTTAGGGGTATTTGGGGGACAAAAGGTGGATGAATGACATTTTTATACCTATTCAAATAGTTGAAGGACATTTTAGGCCCTTCTCCATTTTTTGTAAAACAAGTATCTTTAGTTTTAATTAGGGGTGTCAAAAGAATATGAAAAATCGACCGAACCAACCGAATCTAACAGTACAGAACCGATTTACATCATATTTTTAATAAAATTGTGGACTTTTATTTAAGTGTATAACCGTTCTGAACAATTAGGATGGTCTTTATAATTTAAAAAAAATAAAAATTTCCGAACCGAACCAAATAACCTTACATGTATGTAAATATATTTTATATATTAACAATATGTTAAATTTAATCTATAAATATATTTTATAACATTTTTCAAATATAAATAACATAGGTCCTAGGCCTCTAGTGACTGGACGACTTTAGGTCTTTGCTCTTTAATTATCCTTTAATCAATTAGGTTTAATTTTTTTAAAAAAAATACTATAATAGATACTCCATCAAACAATACGGCAAAACCTATGTAAGCACTCCTATTAAATGTTTAAGATCAAACAATTGGCAACAAGATTTGACATTCTTGAATTCTTGATGAAGAATTAAAGTTCTTCTTCAAGAATATAATTAAACGAAATATTTTAGTAACAGTATATTTTAAGTTGATACTTTAAAAGTTAAAAAATAAAATAATTAATCGAACGGTATCAATACTGAAGAGAAATCGATGTGATTGAGTGTCACGACTCAAAGTAGACCCAAGATGTGACATGGCGTATAAGACCCTGAGAGGCCATACACAAACCACTTGGCATACATATACGCGTAGTAATAGACAAAAGTAAAGCATTTCATATTAATAAAAGAGTTTCAACATGAAACAGAAGTCTAACATAGTCTTGAAAAGTCATCTATTACATCAAAAGTAGTGGTCGGGATGTAACCCGTACACCACATACAACATCCGAAAAGATAAAAGACATATGAAAGTAATAAGAGCGACATCGTCCTTGGAGTATGAGGACTCACCAAGTCTTCAAATCTCTATGTGTTCACTACATTAGTGAAATAATGTAGGCACAAACATGCATTAGTACATGAAATGTACTAAGTATGAGGGAAATGCAATAAAACATGAAACATGATCATAAGAGGACATAATCGAAAACATGAAATGCATGACCAAGCTAAACGTAGTAAAAGACCTTTTTAAGAAACATTATGAACTTTAACACGGTCAATGCATCCATAAATTATAAGGAAAACTTCATAAAACCTTTGAAAGTAACTTAGTTCGTTTTGTGGGATATTTACTATTAATCGACATAGACCATGTGAGTTATAACATAAAATTTGGTGTCTTGTTCCCAAATCGAAAAGAGATATCCTTACTTGCCAAGGCAAGGACCTTAACTTCTAGCTTAGGTGGATCCACTAGATATTTCACTTAAGACAATCTACGGGGGCACGTAGTTATGTATAAAGAGATTGCTACTAGAGACCCGACTTCTACTAAGAGGAGAGCCTCCATATCAATATACTCTCAGTGCTAAGTAAAATCCCAACAAAATTAGTCATAATCATATACATATCATCATCCATGGAAAATCACAATTAAGTTACTAATTCAAGCTAAAAACATTATAGAATAGCTCTTAATAACTTGAATCATGCATGAGTGAGAAAATCTTTCACCAAACCATGATCCCTACATGTGAGAATACCTTTCACAATTTCATTAATGTCAATATTATAGAAACCTAGATCATAAAATAATCATTTTCATAAATCATGCATAAGTTCACGAAAACATCATTCATAGCTTCATAACTTCTTCATAATTTCATATCAATTAGGGTTCATAGACAAAATCATGATCAATGCATGAGTTCACATGGAATTAGTTTAAAAGCATGTAATTGAGTCTAAACAATCATAATATGATCATAATCAATCAATTAGATCCATACACATAGAACCCATGAGGAATCAAATGAAAACCTAACCAACTTAATTGAAATTTGACTTGAAAATTTTGTAAAACCTTGGGATTCAATGGGTGGATGGAACACATTGATGAAGCCCTACATACCTTGAGGATCAAAGCCTAAAATCAATGGTGAAAAGAAGGCTTGAACTTGAAACCCTAGCTTCTTCTTCCTTGCTCCTCGAGAGAAAAGCTTGAGAGAATTTTGGGGATTTTTGGGAGAATGGGTTTAGGGATAAAAATCAGTTATAGGGGCATACTTATAGACAAAACGACGTAGTATAGAAATTAGGTGCATAGGAAAAGACCAAAACACCCTTTAAAATAACTGTCGCTCAGCCTTACAGTTGCGATCTACAGATCGTATAAATTCCTACGGACCGTACTGATCAACCCTAGATCGAGTGACTGTGCCTAAAATCAAAGGCAAATCCTACGATTCACTCCTACGGACCCTCTAAAATCCTACGGTCCGTAGTCCCTATCCGTAGACTTCAACTTTCAACTCAAACTTTCACTAAGTCTGGAACCTTTCTATAGAATCTTCCTACGGTGTGTAGTACATTCGACGGACCATCCTATTCAATCGTAGAATGGATTACTGGAGCTTGATTTCCAAAAAAAAAATCCTGCTTCTTACGAGACTGATCTACGACCTGTAGAACTTCTTATGAACCGTAGACTGATCTCGTGGAATCGTACCAATAACCCTTTTTGGAGTCCTTTCCTTTTCTAAATTCTGAGGTGTTACATTAAGATGGTTTTAAAAAATATAATTTGGTTATTACATATCAAAATACTTGAAAATTGAGATAGTATAAATTTTTAAAATAACCAACCGAACCGTCTCATTGACACACTTAGTTTTAATCTGATTTCACAAAAGCAAATATTTTTAGAGAATGCTTGTCTTAACAAGAATCTTTAATTTAATCTAATTTCACAAAGAAAAATTAATCTATTTAATAAATCTCACGATCTAATCCGAATTGAATCTAACACTTGACAAACAAATAAAAGAACAATAATTAGTAGTAAATCTTAAAAAAGAAAGTTTATGTAACTGAACATCATGCAACGAGAGATAGGGAAAGATAAAAGAACACAATTCTTACCAAATGAAAAAGTTCTAGTTTAAGAAAAGTCCTTCGTTAAGTACATGATTGATGACCTTTATAGGAGCAATAGCAACAAAAAAATGAAAATAAATTGCCTAAGGAGAGCAGGGAGGGAGAGGAACAAGGGAAATCTAATTTTATATGAGAAAGAAAAAAGAAATTCTAGTTCAATACGAGAAAAAACAAGTGTATTTTGTTTATATATGAGATTATCATGATTGTATGAATTTTATGTAATGACCCGGTTGGTTATTTTTTAGAATTTTTATAAAATTATCATTTTACCCCTCCCGATATTGATCCCAACTCATTTCTGATTGAGTTCTGAAAGTTGGTTTCGAACTTTGAGTGAAAATTGTAAATTTTGTAAGTTTCGAGTTTGAAAGGCTAAGTTGCTTCAAAGTGGTTTTTGGTGTCTTATGGAGTTTCGAGTGTCAGAATGGAATTCTGTTGATTCCATCAGTTTCGGATTCAAAGTCTTTTTGAGATTTGAGGTCCTAAGTTAGAAATTTATGAAATTTTAGTCTTTGAGTTGACTTTGATCAATATTCAGGGTTCGAATGCTTAGATTGAAATTTTGAGAGTTCTGTTGGGTTTGGGAGATGATTAAGGCCTAAGTCAGGTTTTGATTGAATTTACTGAGGTCCCAAGCTTGATTTAGCATTTTTAGGCATTATGTTCATTTCTTGTGATTTTAATGAGTTTCGGATCAAGGAGGCCTCATATTCATGTTCCGACGGTTTCATTGAGTTTAGTCAATTCGCACATTTGGTTTGCATGTATGGGGTTCCAAAAGAATCTCGAGGGCCCTTTCAATATTTTGAGAGTTGGTAAATTTTGTTGATGTTTATGTTCTAATGTACCTCGATATCGTGAGGGATGACTCACTTTAGTGAGGCTCGAGTTAGCGAGGTCCGAGTCACTATCGCGAAGGGTTAATTTCCTTTGACCTTTGCTTTCGCGACTTTCACATCAGCGAAGTTCGGGATCGCGATTGTCTCAGCAAGCGAACCCATGGTCGTTAAAGCGATATCAAAAGAGGTTTTAGACCTGCCATTTCTGGGATTTTATCCATTGTCCCCATTTTGAGCTTTGTAAAATCCTTGGAGGCGATTTTGAAGAGATTTCTAGTGCTAAATCATTTGGGTAAGCTTTTCTGACCCTAAAACTTCATTTCCCTTTTCTCATTTATGGATTTTAACATCAAAACTTGGGATTTTGATTGGAAAATGACAAAAAAAATCAAGAGCTTGAGTTCTGAACTAAAATGGTGATTGTGAACTGATTTTAACTCATTTTTCAAAATGTTTTTACCAATGAATTCCAAATACATTGGGTAACATTTTCAAGTAAATATTTTCATATTCGAACCTCATTTTTGAAAATGGTTTTTTGAGTTGATTGACCCATTTTTAAAAATGTATGAGTTAGGTGTTGCTATTTCTGAAATCTTATCGTGATTACTTGATTGAATTATATTTTGTGGCTTTGAACATTGTTCATAGGGGGAAGACTCAAGTCTTGGATTGACTTTTTGATTGAATTGAGGCAAGTGATCTCCTAAACCTTGTAAATTTAGTAGAATTGTGTATTTTCCTTCATTGTATTGTTGGGGAGTAATGAGAATAAGTTGATGTGTTCATTGCTCCACTTGATTAATATTAATGAATAAGAAGGGGATTAATAAAAAATAATCAATGTGTTGATTATAATGCTTTGTGAATTGCCTTGTTGTGGAACCCTATTGTGTTGATTGATGAAATGCTTTGATTGAATTATTGTGAATTTGAATTGCTTAAATTGTTGTCTCTTTCTTATGGTGTAAAATTACAAATTTACATTGATCGTTGTGCACCGTGATGAGATAAGTGACGTTATGCCGTAGGGAAATGATTCCAGCAAGTGATGTGATATAAAACTGAAGGGAAATGGTTTCGACTAGAAATGTGATTTAAAGCTGAAAGAAGATTGTTCCGCCTAGTGATATAATATAAATCGAAGGAAAATGGTTCCGCCTAGTAATATAATATAAATTCAAAGGGAAATAGTTTCGCCTAGTGATATGATATAAAGCCTAAGAGAAATGGTTATGGCTAGTGATATTGTGCCGAAGGCAAATGGTTCCGATAAGAGTTGGCTAGTGTGATTTGATGAACTTGATACTTGAGATTGATCTATTTGATGCTTGTGACTGATCTACTTGATAATTGTGGTTGATCTACTTGACTCTTGTGATTGTCATACTTGATACTTGTTGATTGTTTTAGTGACTATTGGATTGTGATTGTTAAGCTTTGTGCACTGTATATTGTGAAACTTTTAGATTGAGCTAAATTCTATGCAGGTTGTAGTTTGAGGAGGTTCGGTTTGGATGATAAAAGGGAAGGTAAAAGGGTAACTGTCCACTTGAAAAATAATAATGTTGCTCTAATAAATATTTACCAGAATGAAGAATGAAAACTTTAGGGTTCAGGGGAAAACTAAGAAGATATAATTTTCTTTTTAAAATATACCACTACTAAAAAAAATTCATATAAATATAAATAAATTTCATTAGAAATTGTTTTCCTTTTAATGATTAGCCATTTGAATTTTGTATGATGCTAGAGTTTCAATGGAGTGGGTGTAAACCTTAAAGTCCAACGGTATGATTTCTTATTGGGTGAACTTTGGTGCATAGAATTATCTGGTATCAATTATATTGGAGTATAATAGGTATTTGATAGAACAATCGAGGTGTACACATGCTAGCCCGGACACTACCAACGTTTTGTTAAAAAAATTATTCCCTTAGTCCCATTTATGTAACACCGTTTGACTTGGAACAATATTTAAGAGAAAAAAAAGACTTTTTAAACTTGTGGCCTAAAACAATCATTACATAATTGTGTGTGGGTATAAATCACTTCATTAACTATAACATGAAAAAATCAAATTCAAATTATTTCTTATTATACTAAGGTGACATTCTTTTTGAAAAAGACCAAAAAGAAAAAGTGTCACATATAAAACAGAGGGAGTAATGGATGTAGAAAATCCCATGACCTAACTTGAATTGAATCTATAACTTGAGAATCGAAGGAATGATCAATAGTTAGTAGCACGCAAATCTGAAAGAAAAGTGTGTGTAACTGAATATATATCATGCAATGAGAGAGATAAAAGCACAATTCTTATCAAGGAAAGAAAGTTATAGTTTAACTTTAAGGAAAAGGCATAGATTACCCCTGAATTTGTTCTGAAAAGTCAGTTACACGCTTAAACTATTATGATGACCTATTACACACCTTAACTATTCAAAAGTGAATTTATTACCACCCTGAGACGTGTAACACCACTCTCACATTATGCGGTGTATTACACTCGCTGCCACATCAGCGTCTTGTGATAAATTATAATTTTTTTATTTTCTTTTCTTTATTAATTAACTTTTCTTTTGTTAACTATATTTTACTCTAACTAATCCCTAATTAATTGTTTTAATTGTCTAATAATTATATCTTCTTCATCACTAATTCCACCCATTTTCAATTCTCATGTCATCGGAAAATTCAATCCGGCCTCACCTTCACTATTGATTTTGTTCTTCACCACCACTATATCACCTTCAATTCTTCTTCTTCTTTGTCACCCAACACCAAATATCACCACCACCATTATCAATATCAATTTTTTCTTCTTCACCACCTTCAATTACCTCTTTTAATGTTTTCACCCGCCACCCATCACCACCAAACCCATAAAGCTACTATTACCACCAAAACGAAAAATTGATTAACAACCAAAAATTCTTTAACAAAGTAAAAAAAAAAAAGATAGAGACAATCAATCAATTTTTTTCTAGATAAAATACAATTATTCACTAACAATCTATGGGAATTAACCTAATTGCGAATAAAAAAAATTGTGCTTTAAGATTGTAATAAAAAATAGGAAAAATACATAAATTCCCCCTGAACTTGTATCGAAAAATCCGTTACACATTCAAACTATTATGGCGACCTATTACACACCTAATCTTGTTCAAAGTGATATTAATACCCCCTTAGAACGTGACATGGCAAAGAAAGTGTCTCCACCTTCCTTAAGGTGCGTGAGAAGAAACAAATATATGTTAAAATGACAAATTTGAACACATGGCACTATTTTATTGGTCATTATATAATTTTGTATTAGAATTTTTAATATATTAATTATTTCAATTTTCTTTCTTTTTTAATCTTTTTATTGGTGGCCCCAATTTCTTTAAACCATTTACATTTTTCTTTATTTTGAGTTCTTCTTCTTAAGGAATCACAACATTTGTCACCATTGATTGTTTGATGAAAGCACATCCAACACTCTCCCCTTAAGAGGAACTCTAAAAAGAAATAGAAAGGAGTGGAGAAGATGATGACTTCCATAGAAAAGTTAATAATTTTCAACTTAAAATTCATGATTTTTCCGTACGAACTCGCCGGAGGATTCACCGGAGAAGATTATCGAAAAATAATCATGAGAAAGATAATGATTCCTATTGAAAATCCTATAACATTAATGCATAAAATTCATGATTAGATTGCCTAAATTTATCAAAAGTTCATCGAAGAAAATGATTTCTCCATCTTTGTCTTATCTATTCTCGTTGGAGCACTACCTACAACCACCACAATTTATTTTTATGTCACAAATCATCAATAGCATATTTGATTAATCATTACAAACAAATAATATTAATGAAATGCTTGATTTACATACATAGTTATCAAGATTTTTAAAGAATTTTACAAATCTGAAAATTTTATTTGTTCCACCAGCAACAATGGTGTTGCTCATCGCCTATTGCCGCCACCAACATCTCTATACTTCATAATCGACTTACTGACTCCTATTTTTTCTTCAGATTTTTATCTTTTCCTTAAATTTATGAACATTGGAGAAGAAGAAGAAATAGATTTTAAAAAGAGAAATGTATGGTGAGAGGAGGAAGATGCCTAAATTTTTATTATTTTGCAAAAGTTTAAAAAAATATCAAGAGATGAAGGTTTTTAAAAATTATAATAATATTATTTATGTATGAAAACGCGTGTACAACACATTTTTTTTTCACAAAACTGAGATTGTCTTCGGAAGGGGGTATTAATATCACTTTGAACAAGATTAGGTGTGTAATAGGTCGCCACAATAGTTTGAGCGTGTAACTGACTTTTCGGCACAAGTTTAGGGGAGATTTTATGTCTTTTCCCTAAAAAATAAAGAAGTGTGATGAAAATAAAGAATGAAGAAGAAGAAGACAATGGGTGAGGTTTGAAGAAGAAGAGGTGTGAGGGGGTTGGGGGATGGAAAAGAGGATTCTAACTTTTTTTTTTACTTTAATTTCAAACTGACGCGCCTATTTTTTTATTTTTGTTTTATTTTTTTGCCACATCAATTTTAGGGGGTAAGAAAATTCATTTTTGAATAGTATAGGTGTGTAATAGGTCACTATGATAGTTTAAGTGTATAACTGACTTTTCGGGACAAGTTTTCTTTTCCCTTTAATAAAATCCCTTTCCTTGATAAAGATTGATGACCTTCATATATAGCAACAGTAATGAGAAAACTTAAAAAGAATGGTTTGTGGATAGAAAGAAAGGGGAACAAGTGTAATATGATTTTATATGAGAAAAATAAGTGTATTCTAGTTCTATATGAGAAATAGCAAGTGTATTATGGTTCTATATGAGATTGTTATGTTTATATAAGTTTTAGTTACTTATCCTTGCCACTTTTTGAGATGCACTTAGATCTTTTACCCGTTGAAATTCCACTTATTCAAATCTAAATAAATAACTTTTTGGTAAATTATTCAATCTTTCTGAAAATTTGAATATAAAATGGTAGGGTGCCTTAAGAATAAGTATAATAGTTTAATCATGAATTTTTATTTCTTATAATCATGATGCCCCTGACAATTTATGTGCAGCTAGCGTTCACCTCAAATAATTTCAGGGATAACAATAATATCCCACAAACAATAAGTACTAAATAATTCTGACCTATTAGGAGAAATCATCTAATGTTGTCTGTCTCTATTGAAATTTGAGTTTGATATAATTAACTACTTACTACATTATACCCTTGGGTGCTTCAATCATGAATTATTAGTGCACTTTTTGTTGCTATAATTATGAATTATTTTTGTCCAACAGTAGTTATGTCGTAAATTACTTGCTTTAGTTTCTGATTTAAATATAACAAAAATGAATAGTTTGAAAGACCACTAATTAAGAATTCTTTTGGTAGAAGAACTTCATCATACATAGATAATCTCAAACAGGAAAAGGATAATGAAAGAGAAATTGTCCACTTAAAAAATAATAATATATATTACTCTAAGAAATATTTACTAGATTGAGGAATTGAAACTTTAGGATTAGGGATAAAAAAAAAAAGAGAAGATATAATTTTTCTTTTTATAATATACTAACAATCATCAAATATATCATATCATATATTTCTAAAAGTGGAAAGCTTTAAATTATAGAGTTAGATTATTATTTTATCTCCAGACTAAATAAAATATTTAATAATATAAAGATTTTAATTAATTTAATCAATTTAATTATTCCTTTAAGAACCAAACACGATGAATTTGAATAAATTAAATCAAATATAATCCATGATCATTTAGTTTTATTCTGGCAATGCTTTAGCATTCTCATTGAATGTAGATATAATGTATTAAGTGTAGAAATTTATTTTTTGTTTTAAGAAAGTAAAAACATCTCATAATAACGTAACATCAATCTTTTCTACTATTCCTAACATCTTATGATAAAAATGGGCTTTTACTTTCTTCTACTTTTCCTAACCTCTCACAATAAATTGAGTCTATTCTACTACTCCTAGCATCTCATTATAAATAAATCTTTTCTACTATTTCATTTAGTTAAAATATTCTCATTTTTTTGGGTCTTCTTCTCCACCATCTTCAGTTCCAGACACCTATCATTCCATACCCCCACCCCTATTGTTTTGTTTACTTCTTAATATTCATATGTTTGAGTTGAAACAAGGTTCTATGACTTCTAACCACATTTGAATTGATCATGATACGATTCAATATATGTATCAATTTAGTTTTTTTTTCATGCACAATAGTTAATATCACAATATAAATATTTCTACTACAATATGCATTTTAAAAAAAATTAAAGTACTATATACGTCACTTAAGTAGCATCAAAATTGTGAGAACTTCTAATGTCAACTTATGATCTGTTACTTCTTTTTTATTATATGTTTTGATTTTTATTTTATAAACACAGAGAAAGTATAATAAAAAATGTGTATTTAAAATTTATCATTTACAATATAAAATTTGTATTAAGTATTTTAGGATAAACGTGCAATGCACGTACCCAGAGACTAGTATAAAAAAAGATGCATCCAAGTAAAAATGGATTTCTTTAGAAAACTGTTAGCCTCAAATGATTAGCTATTTGATTTGTGTATGATTCTAGAGTTTCAATGAGGTTGATGCTAACTTTAAAGACTAAGGGTCAAATTGCTGTGAGAGAAAATATTGAGTGAACTTTGGTGGATAGAATTATCCAATTCTTATGTTGATGGGATAAAGTAGGTACCTGATGAAATAGAGAAGGTGTGCACAAGTTAGCCCGAAAATCATTGTTATTAATTTTAAGAAAATAATCAATTTAGAATATCTCATAACCTAACCTGAGTTGAATCTGTCACTTGACAAACAAAGGAAAGCTCAATGGTTAGTAGCAAATCTTTAAATGAAGATTAATCAGCGACAGAAAGAGAGAGATGAAAGAACTATTCTTACCAAGTGAAAAAAGTTCTTGTTTAAGAAAAGTCATTCCTTGGATAAAGAATTGATAACCTTTATAGGATCAATAGTAACAAAACTTGAAAGAGTGTATTCTATGGAAATGAAAGAGTGTATTCTAGTTCTATGTGAGAAAGAACATGTGTATTCTAATTTTAAATGAGATTGACATAATTAAATGAATTTCAATTATTACCTGGGTATTTTCTGAGTTCTTTGCCAGCAAAAGTATTTTATGTTTTTTTTTTTGCAAATTGATGAGAAAATGTTGGGGTGGTGCTTTAAAATTCTGTTCGGGATAGCTTGCGTGCAACTAATTGTGTGCACTACAATGAATTTTAGGGATACCTATCTCCTACCAACAACAATAAGTACCAGAGTTTCAATAAAGTGGGTGAAAACATTAAAGTTCAAGGGCATGATTTCACTGAGAGAAAAATATTGATTGAACTTTAATGGATAAAACTATATGGTATCTATGTAGGTAGGATATAACTACAGGTACCGGATAGAATAATTGAGGTATACATAAGTTAGTCCGGATAACATCATCATTTTTAAAAAAAATCATCAATTTAGAAACTCTATGACCTAACCTTAGTTGAATCTATCCCTTGACAAATGAAGGGACGATTAATAAATAGTAGCAAATCTGAAAGAGATGTGTATGTAACTTTGTATCATGCAAAAATAGACCCAACACGTTGAATTTAAGTAAATTAAATCAAATATAGTCCAAGTTCATTTAACTAACAGGTCATTTAGTTTTATTCAGGCAACGTTTTAGCATTCTCTTTGAATATAGGTATAATGTATTATGTGCAAAATTTTATTTTTGGGTTTAGAAACGTAAATATCTCATAATAACTTTGGTCTTTTCTACTACTCCTAACATCTTATAATAAAGTGAGTCTCTATCCTCTTCTACTTCTCCTAACATCTCATAATAAATTGAGTCTTTTCTACTATACTCCTAACATCTCATTATATTTTTAAAAAAATAGTCTTCTTCTCCACCATCTTCAGTTTCAGGTACTTGTCATCTCCTACCCCACCCCATCTTTTTTTTCCTCTCTTAATATTCATATGTTTGAGTTGAAACAAGATTTAATAACTTCTAACCACATTAGGATTGATCATGAAGCGATTCAATATATGTATCAATTTAGTTTTTATTTTTCATACACAATAGTTAACTTCATAAGATAAATATTTTTATTACAGTATGTATTTATTTTTAAAATTCATGTACTATATATGTCACTAAAGTAGCATCAAATTTGCAAGAATTTCTAATCTCAATTTATGAGTTTTTTTACTTTTTTTATTGCATGTTCTGATTTTTAGTTTTTAAACATAGAGAAAGTCTAATAATAAACGTGTATTGAAATTTTATCATTTGTAATAAAAAAATTGTACAAGTGTTTTGGAATAACGAGCAACGCATGTACCCAGAGACTAGTAGGAGAAAAGGTGTGTCTACATACAAAACAAATTTCTTTAGAAAACTATTAGCCTCGCATTATAGCTATTTGGATTGTATATGATTCTAGAGTTTCAATGAAGTTGACGCGAACCTTAAAGACTAAGGATCAAATTGCGGTGAGAGAAAAATATTGAGTGAACTTTGGTGGATAGAATTATCTTATACTTATACTGATGGGATATAGTAGGTATCCGATGAAATAGTCAAGGTGTGCATAAGTTAGCCCGAACACCACCATTACTGTTTTTAAGAAATATTCAATTTAAAAAATCCCATGACCTAACATGAGTTGAATCTGTCACTTGACAAACAAAGGAAAGTTCAATGGTTAGTAGCAAATCTTTAAATGAGAAGTGTATGTAACTGCATATCATTCAACGAGAGAGATGAAAGAACTATTCTTACCAAGTGAAAAAAGTTGTAGTTTAAGAAAATTCATTCCTTGGGTAAAGAATTGATACCCTTTATTGGATCAATAGTAAGAAAACTTGAGAGAAATAGCCTAAGGAGAAAGGGTAGAGAGGAACAAGTGAAATTTAACATTATATGAGAAAGAAAGAGTGTATTCTAGTTCTATGTGATAAAGATCAAGTGTATTCTAATTTTACATGAGATTGCCATGATTATAGGGATTTCAATTATTTACCTTTGGTATTTCCTGAGTTCTTTGCTTGACAACGTATTCTATGTTTTTTTGTTTTTGCAAATTGATGAGAAAATGTTGGGGTTGTGATTTAAAAGCATGTTTGGGATAGCTTGCGTGCAACTTGTGTGCACAACGAATTTTAGGGATACATGTCTCCTACCAACAACAAGTACCAGAATTTTAGTAAATTGGGTGAAAGCTTTAAAGTTCAAGGGTTTGATTGCAATGAGAAAAAAATAGTGAGTGAACTTTGATGGATAGAATTATATGGTAGATTGGTATCTATGTAGACGAGATATAGAAGATACTTGATAGAATAGTTGAGGTATACACAAGCTAGTCCAGACAACACCATCATGCGTATTAAAATTTATCATTTGCATGCAATGTAAAATTTATATAAGTATTTTCGGATAAACATGCAACGTACGTACCTAGATTAGTATAAGAAAAGGTGCATCTAAATACAAAAATGGATTTCTTTAGAAAATTGCTAGCCTCAAATGATTAGCTATTTGAATTTTTTATGATTCTAGAATTTCAATGAAGTTGATGCAAACCTTAAAGACTAAGGGTCAAATTGCAGTTAGATAAAAATATTGAGTGAACTTTGGTGGATAGAATTACCCGATACTTATGTTGATGGGATATAGTAGGTACCCAATGAAATAGTCAAGTTGTGCACAAGTTAGCCCGAATATCACTGTTATTATTTTTAAGAAAATATTCAATTTAGAAAATCTCATGACCTAACCTGAGTTGAATCTATCACTTGACAAACAAAGGAAAGCTCAATGGTTAGAAGCAAATCTTTAAATGGGAAGTGTATGCAATTGATTATCATTCAAGAAGAGCAAGAGAAAGAGATGAAAGAACTTCACTTACCAAGTGAAAAAATATCTAGTTTAAGAAAATTCATTCCTTGGGTAAAGAATTGATAACCTTTATTGGATCAATAGTACGAAAACTTGAAAGAAATGCCTAAGGAGATCGGGTAGAGAAGAACAAGTGAAATCTAACATTATATGAGAAAGAAAGAGTGTATTCTATAGTTCTATGTGACAAAGAACAAGTGTATTCTAATTTTATATGAGATTTCCATGATTATATGGATTTCAATTATTTAACTTTTGTATTTTCTGAGTTATTTGCTTGCAAAAGTATTCTCTATTATTATTATTTTTGCAAATCGACGAAATTTTTTGGGGTGGTGCTTTAAAAACTTGTCCGGGACAATTTGCGTGCAACTTGTGTGCACTACAACAAATTTTAGGAATACATGTCTCCTACTAACAATAAGTACGAGAATTTCAGTAAAGTGGGTGAAAGCCTTTAAGTTCAAGGGTTTGATTTCGATTAGAAAAAAATATTGAGTGAACTTTGATGGATAAAATTATATATTATTTATATAGGCGAGATATAGAAAGTATTTGATAGAATACACAAGCTAGTCGGACAACACTATCATTTTTTTAAAAAAATCATCGATTTAGAAACTCTAGACCTAACCTGAGTTGAATCTATCACCTGCCAAATCAAATATAGTCCAGATTCATCTCAGTTTATGTGTTTGTCACTTCTTTTTTATTGTAAATTTTGATTTTTATTTAATAAACACAGAGAGAGTCTAATAATAAATGAGTATTTAAAATTTATCATTTTCAATATAATTTCACTTGTTCCTCTCTACCCTCTCTCCTTAGGACATTTCTTTCAAGTTTTCTTCCTATTGATCTTATAAAGGTTATCAATTCTTTACCCAAGGAATGACTTTCCTTAAACTAGAACATTTTTCACTTGGTAAGAATAGTTCTTTCATCTCTCTCTTTCTCTTGTTGAATGATATTCAGTTACATACACTTTCCATTTAAAGATTTGCTACTAATCATTGAGCTTTTCTTTGTTAGTCAAATGACATATTCAACTCAGGTTAAGTCAAGAGATTTTTTAAATTGAATATTTTCTTAAAAATAATAACAGTGGTATTTCGGGCTAACTTGTGCACATCTCAATTATTTCATCGGGTGCCTACTATATATTTCCTAATGATTAAACTCATTATATGGAATATAAGAGGGATGAAATCAAATGGAGCTTATGAAATACTAGATCAACTAGTCAAACTTCACAAAATAGACTTTGTTGCTCTTCAAGAGCCTTTCTTGGATAGTACCAAAATTGATAGATACAAAAGGAAACTTGGTTTTGATCATGCAGTGTCTAACAAACATAGCAAGATATGGTGCTTCTGGAACTCCAATATCACCTGTACTATTTTTGCAACTTGATAGGGAATTCTGATAACTTTTGGATCACAATGGTTTATGCAAGATCGAGATCGGCTAAAAGAATGTATCTTTGGGATAAACTAAGAACGCTTAGACACATGATTCATGGCCCTTGGATAATTGGAGGAGACTTTAACTCAATCATGGATGCTGAAGAAAAAAGAGGTGGGGTTCCTTTCAGCCTTAGTAAAGATATTGATTTTATTACCTGTATGGACGATTGTGGGATGACAGACTCTGGCTTCATTGGTAAAATGCATACTTGGTCTAATAGAAGAAGAGGGGAGCACAGAATCAGCCAAAGACTAGACAAAGTCCTTCATAACGATGAATGGGCCTCTATTTTTCCAAATATCAAAGTAGAACACTTGGCAAAAATAGGATCAGACCATAATCTTATGTTGATGTCATGTTCCATAGCCTCCCAAAACATTACTAAATATTTTAGATTCCTTAATTTTTGGACAGAACACAAGGTTTTTCTCCCTTTAGTTAGGTCTATATGGGAATCGACAGTACACGGTAATGCTATGTGGTCTTTACACCAGAAGCTTAAAGCTCTTTCTAAAGAGCTTAGCAAATGGTCTAAGGAATGCATCGGAAATGTTTTTGACAAGGTTATGGCATTGGAACATGAAATCAGCCATCTTGAAGATATGTATGATGTAGATGATTCTGATCATAATAGAGAAGCGCTTCATAGAAATCAAGCAGAATACATCAAGTGGCTCAAGCGACAAGACTCTATCCTTAGACAAAAGGCTAGACTAAAATGGATTGCCGAGGGGGATACAAATTCCAAGTACTTTCATAGTGTCATTAGGGATCACAGAAGGAGGTCTCAAAATTCATAAGATCAAAGACAGGCATGGTACTTGGGTTGAAGGTACAGAGAACATATCAGACGCAACAATTGACTTCTTCAGCAACATGTTTGCTCAAAAGCCTAGCAACTCCAATATGCATATTCTCAAACATTGTCAACAAATTATCACCGATGATGACAATATCATGCTCCATTCCACACCCACAGAAGAGGAGATCAAAGATGCTATATTCTCCATGGATCCAAACAGCTCAGCGGGACCTGATGGATTAAATGGATTTTTTTATCAGGTAACTTGGAATATTATCAAATTGGACATAATTAACTTTGTGGTTTCTTTTTTTCAGGGTGCCGAGCTGACCAAATTCTTCACACACACATGCTTAGCATTGATTCCTAAAGTGAATGCTCCTGATAGCTTCTCTCAACTCAGACCTATTAGTCTGTGCAACTTCTCAAACAAGATAATTTCCAAAATTATTTCTATCAGGGTGGATTCTATCCTTCCTAAATTGATCTCAGAAAATCAATCAGGATTTGTTAAAGGAAGATTGATCACAGAGAATATTCTCCTTACACAGGAGATCATCCGAGGATCTAGAAGCAAGAATAGAGGAGGTAATGTGGTTATTAAGCTAGATATGTCCAAAGCTTATGATAAGCTTTCATGGACATTTCTCTCTAATGTCTTGAGGAAGACTGGATCCTCAGAAAAGTTTATTGAAATGATTTTCAGATTGATTTCCAATAATTGGTACTCAATCATTATCAATGGCACTAGATTTGTTTTTTTCAAATCAACCAGAGGTCTCAAACAAGGCGATCCGCTCTCTCCCGCTCTATTTATTTTAGCAGCAGAAGTCCTCACCAAGGCCCTTAACTCTCTTCACCAAAGAAAGGACTTTATTGGGTTCTCAATGCACAAAAGAGGTCCACAAATTAATCATTTGAGCTATGCAAATGATTTGGTTCTTTTTACCTCGGGGAACAAAAGATCTATCAACTTGATTATGAAGCAATTGAGGAGCTATCAAAGGAAATCTGGTCAGGAAATTAATAATGATAAAAGCTTCTTCCTTACTCATGACAAGACTGACAGACTCACTAATAGAAGAATTAAGAGATGGACAGGGTACAAACAGGCTACCTTTCCTTTCACATACCTTGGTTGCCCCATATATTTAGGGAAAAAAAGGATCAACTACTTTGCTGAAATTGCTAAAAAGATCATGAACAAAATAGCAGGTTGGCAAGGGAGGTTTCTATCCCCTGGTGGTAAATCTGTCCTTATACAACATGTCCTTCAGTCTCAGCCGCTTCACATTTTCGCTGCTCTAAAGCCTCATGTTACTGTGATTAAGGAGATTGAGATGCACTTTTCAAATTTCTTCTGGGGGCAAAAGGATGGAAAAAACAAATATCATTGGTCATCTTGGGAAAATATGTGTTATCCAAAAAACGAAGGGGGCCTTGATTCAAGAGCCTACATGATATTTGTCTTGCTTTCTCCGCTAAAAGATGGTGGAGACTCAGAACACAGAAATCTCTTTGGGCTGATTTTTTGAAAGTTAAGTATTGCCAAAGAAGCAATCCTATGTCCAAGGTCGCCACTTCTAAAGACTCTAGTAGTTGGAGGGAGCTTCTGTTCATGAGGCACAAGGTTGAAAAATATATTTGCTGGAAAGTGAACTCAGGTGAATGCTACTTATGGTGGGATGATTGGACTCTTCAAGGATCTCTATATTCTTTAGCAAACCCACCCTACAAACCTAGCAACTTGAAAGTAAATAATTTCTTACAAGGTCGGGATTGGGACTTGGACGAACTCAATTTTATCATCCCTGAGAATATTCTGAGTATTGTGAAAAACATCCACATTGGCAACAGAGAACAAAATGACAAAGCCGTTTGGAGGTTAACTTCCAATGGTCAGTTCACATGCTCCTCGGCATTTGATAACCTCAGAAAGAGAAGTTCTCCTAACTCTTATAACTCTGTTATTTGGATAAAAGAAATTCCATTCAAAATCTCTTTTTTTATGTAGGAAGTTCTTAAAAAATTAATTCATGTTGATGCCTCGACTCTTAGATTTCAAACTAACTTGGGATTTAATTGCTCATGTTGCAGGGAAACCAAACAAGAGACCATTAATCATCTTTTTATAGCTAGTGATCTAGCAAAAAGAGTTTGGCAACAGATAACTTCTCCCCTCGGGCTGCAACTGACCAGTCGAAACATGGAGAACATGTTCGATCAATGGTGGACCTTACCACCCAAAAATGTTGTACATAGGTTTTTACTCCTTATTACCCCATCATTGTATGTTGGGAAATCTGGAAAGCAAGGTGTACTATGAGATTTGAGCATAAGCAGGTCAACACAAATAGCATTTGCCACAAAATTCTCTTTCTGGTTAATGAATCGATGCAAAAAAAGTTTAGTAGGATGGACCAACATTGGGACTGGAAGCAAGTGTGTCATATAGCTGAAAATTACAAAGTCACTGTCAGCAGCTTGATGGTTTGCTGGAACAAACCTAGTGATGATACTTGGAAACTGAACACTGATGGGAGTTTCATGAAAGCTCAAACCAAGGCGGGGGCTGGCGGAATTGTTAGAAATAAAAATGGGGACTTAGTCATGGCCTTTGCGTATCAGACTCATTTCTACACTAACAACTTTAGTGAAGCCTATGCTGCCTTAATAGGAATTTCATGGTGCTGTGACAAAAACATCATGAATATCGAAATGGAATTAGACTCGATGATCGTTATCAACATGATCAAAGGGGTGACCAGACCCTCTTGGAGGCTGCAGAATATAATCAATGATATTCAACGCAAAATGCATCAGAAGAATGTCACGAATCACGATTAGTCATTGCTATAGAGAAAGTAATGGAGTCGCAGATGCTCTTGCAAAGCATGCCACCACCCTTCAAGAAGATAAAGTTTTCCTACATAAAGAAGACCTTCCTAAGGAGGCTATTGGCCCCCTTAGAATGGATAAGATGCAACTTCCGTCCTTTCGAAGACGAGCAAAAAAACACTCTTCTTGGTGCTACGAGCCCCCATGATTCCCCTTTCTTTTGAAGATGCCAATATGCTTAGGCTAAATCTAGCTATTGGTTACCTCTATGTTTATGTAGGTTTATAGCACTTCACTGTGCCAAAACTCTTAGTCTTAGACAAGATCTCTTAGGAGTATTCACTCCATTGTAAATGCTCTTTTTGTGTCTGGAGGTTAGGTTGCCATGTCCCCCTCTGACTCTGTAATTTTTGTCTATCTTATTAACATGGTTAAAAAAAAAAATGTTGGGAAAAACATGCAACGTACATACCAACTAGTATAAGAAAAGGTGCATCTAAATACAAAATGGTTTTCTTTAGAAAACTGTTAATCTCAAATGTTAGCTATTTGTTTTTTTATGATTCTAGAGTTTCGAGTTGATGCAAACCTTAAAGACTAAGGGTCAAATTGCAATAAGAGAAAATATCGAGTGAATTTTGGTGGATAGAATTATCCGATACTTATGATGGTGAGATATAGTAGGCACCCGATGCAATAATTGAGATGTGCACAAGTTAGCTCGAAATACCACTGTTATTATTTTTAAGAAAATATTCAATTTAAAAAATCTCTTGACTTAACCTGAGTTGAATGTCATTTGACTAACAAAGAAAAGCTCAATGATTAGTAGCAAATCTTTAAATGGAAAGTGTATGTAACTGAATATCATTCAACAAGAGAAAGAGAGAGATGAAAGAACTATTCTTACCAAGTGAAAAATGTTCTAGTTTAAGAAAAGTCATTCCTTGGGTAAAGAATTGACAACCTTTATAAGATCAATAGGAAGAAAACTTGAAAGAAATGTCCTAAGGAGAGAGGGTAGAGAGGAACAAGTGAAATCTAACATTATATATGGGAAAGAAAGAGTGTATTCTAGTTCTATATCAGAAAGAAAGTGTATTCTAATTTTATATGAGATAGTCATGATTATATGGATTTCAATTATTTAGCTTTGGCATTTTCTGAGTTCTTTCTTTGTAAATGTGTTCTATGTTTTTTTGTTTTTGCAAATTGATGAGAAAATATTGGGTTGGTGCAATAAAAGCCTATCCGGGATAGCCTGCGTGCAATTTAATTGTGTGCACTTCATCTAATTTTAGGGATACATGTCTTCTACCAACATAAAGTACCCGAATTTCAATAAAGTGGATGAAAACCTTAAAATTCAAGGATTTGATTTCAATGAGAGAAAAATAGAGGGAAAATTGGTGGATAAAATTATATGATATCTATGTAGGTGGGATATAGAAGATACTTGATAGAATAATCGAGGTATACACAAGCTAGTCCGAACAACACCATATTCTTTTTAAAATCCTCGATTTAGAAACTCTTATGACCTAACCTGAGTTGAATCTACCACTTGAGAAATGAAGGGAAGATCAATAATTAGTAGCAAATCTGAAAGAGAAGTGTATGTAACTTTGGATCATGCAAAAAGAGAACAAACACGATGAATTTGAGTAAATTAAATCAAATATAGTCCAGGTTCATTTAACTAATTGGTCATTAAGTTTTATTCTGGCTACGCTTTAGCATTCTCTTTGAATGTATATACTGTATCAAGTGCAAAAAATTATTTTTTGCTTTAAAAAGTAAGAGCAATTTTCACATATACCAAACATAAAAATCAAATTTATATATTATAGCTATAGTTTGTATAATTGCGCTCCATAGCAAATTTTATGTTTGCTATAGAGTATCAAATTGTATAATTCGCTGGCTCCTCTTCAGATTTGTATAATTTCGCTGGCAGATCATTTGTATAAATTGTTGTCAGCCTCTCGTTTGTATAAATCGTTGGCAGCCTCTTAATTCAATTTTATGTGTTTGTATATTTGCATAAAATTTGAATTTGTATACAATTGAATCGAAATAAAACGTTTGTTTACCAAATCTCTCTCTCGCTTTATACAAACATAAATTATATATTGTATTTTGTATAATCTGTATTTGTATAAAGCAAGAAAGAGAGAATGACAAAGAGAACTGGGCAGAGGAATATTTGTATTGTATAATTATAAGTGTATAGGACGAAGATATATGTATTCACATGTGTATATACAATTTTTTCTCGCTTTATACAAACAGAAACACAATTTATACATTTTTGTTTGTATAAAGCGAGAGAGGGAGAGTGGCGAGCGAGAATTTCAGGGAGAGAGGCGACTGACAACAGTTTGCTACGGGGCACAATTAAATCAAACTGTGGTTATAACATTTAATTTAAATTAATAGTTTGCCATTATATACAATTTTTCCACAAAGTAAACATCTCATAATAACTTTGGTCTTTTCTAGTACTACTCCTAACATCTTATAATAAAGTGAGTCTCTACTCTCTTCTACTTTGAGTTTTTTCTACTACTCCTAACATCTCATTATAAATAAATCTTTTCTACTATTTAATTTAGTTAAAATATTCACATTTTGTAGTCTTCTTCTTCGCCATCTTCAGTTTCAGGTACTTATCATCTCCTACCTCCATCCCCATTTTTTCTGTTTACTTCCTTAACATTCATATGTTTGAGTTGAAATAAGGTTCTATAACTTCTAACCATATTTGGATTGATCATGATGCAACTCAATATAGAATTTTTGACCAAAGTAAGTCATTATTAAAATCAATTCACCAAAATAATATATTTTTTTGAAAATTTACAAAATTAGTATAAACGTAGTTCTCAGTAACGTTTTAGGTTATATTTTATTCAGAAAAATTCAATAACAAAAAAGACAAAAATTTGACAGAGTAAACAGATATAAAACATTATTGTCAGTAACGTTTTATAATTCGTTACTTTGAATCACGTTTTAGAGTTAAAATGTGACTCACAGTAACGTTTCTCTGGAATGGTGAAAATTGAAATTCAATCTTGTACATGCCTCATTCATTATTCAAATTTCCACTATTAAAATGAATAGATATATTTTGTACATACCTTCATTTGAAAATATATATGATTTTCTCTTTTCTTTCTCTTTTCATACATAGACAATACTTTTTTAAACTAAAGGAAAAAAAAAAGTGAGGAAGACTTTGCACAAATTGCAGCTTGTCTTGTATCATTTCAATTTCAAAATTTGTAAATAAATCATACGAGAGATCTTCTTCTAGCCTAAGTTAGCATCCCTTCCAAATATTAGACCAATCGGTTTCTTATAATTATTAAATATTAGACTATCAATAAAGAAGCAATTGAATTAAAAATTGATGTAATAAGTAAGCAAAACAACTATTAAAAAAAACATAATGACTACATCATAATAGAAGAGATAAAGGAATTAATTGATATTGTAGTAACGTCTTCCGACATCTTCTTTTCCTTGCAAAAGTATTATCTATGTATGAAAAGAGAAGAAAAGATAAAATTATATATAAGTGAATATATGTGTAAAATATATATATTCATTTTAATAGTGGAAAGTTTAATAAAGTTGAATGAGGCAGGTACAAGATTGAATTTTAATTTTTTGTCATTCCAGAAAAACGTTACTGTGAGTCACGTTTTAGCTATAAAACGTGCCTCAGAGTAACGAATTATAAAACATTACTGACAATAACGTTTTATGTTTGTTTACTCTGTCAAATTTTTTGTCTTTTTGTTATTGAATTTTTTTGAATAAAATATAACGTAAAACGTTATTGAGAACTACGTTTATACTAGTTTTGTAAAATTTCAAAAAAACGTATTATTTTGGTGAATTGATTTTAATAATGGCTTACTTTGATCAAACCCTCCTCAATATATGTATCAATTTAGTTTTTATTCTTCATTCACAATAGTTAATTTCACAAGAAAAATATTTCTAGTATAGTATGTATTTAGTTTTAAATTAAAGTACTGTTTATGTCACTAAAGTAACATTAAATTTGAAAGAACTTCTAATCTCAATTTATGAGTTTGTTACCTCTTTTTTATTGTATGTTTTGATTTTTATTTTATAAACACAGAGAAAATCTAATAATAAATATGTATTTAAAATTTATTTACAATATAAAATTTGTATTAAGTATTTTGGGATAAACATGCAACATACTTACCCAAAAACTAGTATAAGAAAAGGTCCATCTAAATACAAAATGGATTTCTTTAGAAAACGGTTAGCCTCAAATGATTAGCTATTTGAATTGTGTATGATTCTAGAGCTTCAATGAAACTAATGCAAACCTTAAAGAGTAAGGGTCAAATTGCAATGAGAGAAAAATATTGAGTGAACTTTGGTAGATAGAATTATCTGATACTTATGTTGATGGGGTATAGTAGGTATCATATGAAATAGTTGAGATGTGCACAAGTTAGTCCGAGTACCACTGTCATTATTTATAAGAAAATATTTAATTTATAAAATCTCATGACCTAACCTGAGTTGAATATGTCACTGACAAACAAAGGAAAGTTCAATGGCTAGTAGCAAATCTTTAAATGGGAAGTGTATGCAACCTGATATTATTCAACAAGAGAAAAAGGGAGAAATGTAAGAACTATCTTACTAAGTGAAAAAAGTTCTAGTTTAAGAAAAGTCATTCCTTGGGTAAAGAATTGATAACCTTTATAGGATTAATAGTAAGAAAATTTGAAAGAAATGGCCTAAGGAGAGAGGGTAGAGAGGAACAAGTGAAATCTAACATTATATGGGAAAGAAAAAGTGTATTAGTTCTATATGAGAAGAACAAATGTATTCTAATTTTATGTGAGATTGCCATGATTATATGGATTTCAATTATTTACCTTTGACATTTTCTGAGTTATTTGCTTGTTAATGTATTCTATCGTTTTTCTTTTGCAAATTGATGAGATAATATTATTGGGGTGGTGCTATAAAAGCTTGTCCGGGATAGCTTGTGTGCGTTCAAGTAATTTTAGGGATACATGTCTCCTATACCAACAACAACAAGTACCAGAGTTTTAATAAAGTGGTTGAAAGCCTTAAAGTTCAAGAGTTTGATTTCAATGAGGGAAAATTTTTGAGTGAACTTTGGTGGATTACACTATCTGGTATCTATGTAGATGGGATATAGCAGGTACCCGATAAAATAGTCGAGGTATATATAAACTAGTTCGGACAACCCCATCATTTTTAAAAAAAAAATCATTGATTTAGAAACTCTTATGACCTAACCTGAGTTGAAACTATCACTTAAGAAATAAAGGGACGATCAATAATTAGTAGTAATTTTGAAAGAGAAGTGTATGTAACTTCGTATCATGCACCTCGACTAATTTTGAGGATATCGACCACTAAGAGGTACTAAATAACTCCGTCGACCAAGGTTAAGACTGACGAGGATGGATCACCTAATTATTTTTGTCTCTACTGAAATTTAAACTTGAGACCTCATGTTTCAATTGGCTCATGTAATTGAGCGCTAAACTATACCCTTAGGTACTTCAATCATGAATTATTAGTGCACTTGTTATTGCTATAATTATCAAACAAATAATTTTATCATCAATTACTTGTGAAAAAATTAGTGCACTTGCTTTAGTTTCTAATTAAAATGATTCCAAAATGAAAAATATGAAAGATCACTAGTTATTAAAATGTTTTGGTAGAATCAATTCACTATACATAGATCATATTCTAAAACAAGAAAAGGATGATTAAAGGGAAATTAAACTTATGTAAGGCAAAACCATTCATCTTAACGAAATGTTATTTTAACATTCTCTCGAGGATTAGTCTAGACAGTTATAATAGTTTTCAACAGAGCACAGACAAAAAATTTAAAAATAAAATAAATAGCATAAGAAGACAGACACAATATTCACTCGAGGACGGAAGGATGAGGCTCCACTCCACTCATTCATAGATATATTTCAAAAATTCACTCTTTTTCATTTTTATTTCCAGCTCTTCTTTTTTTTAAACATATATATATATAGATAGATTTTCATTAAATGATTGGTTCATTGTTTCTCACCTCATTTTGTGTTTGGATTAAAACTCTATAAAAAGCTTCTTTCCAATAATACCCTTAGATTATTATGTAATAGGGTCAAGATAGATAACTACCGAACAATATTATTTTTTTATTGCCTAACAATAATAATTTCTCTTAAAATTCCATTGCTAATATTACATATAGCAACTTTCACATATAGCAAACATAAAAATCATATTTATATGTTATAGCTATAATTTGCATAACTGCGCTTCATAGCAAATTTTATGTTTGCTATAGAACTTTTGATTTGTATAATTCGCTACAAACATCTAATTTTATACAAATTGTTCAGTTTTATATAAACTCATTTATACATTGTAATTTGTATAATAAGATCTGTATTTGTATAATTATAAGTGTATAGGACGAAAATATATGTATTTGTATTTGTATATACACTTTTCTCTCGCTTTATACAAATACAAATGCATTTTATACATTTTATACCGATGAGTGGAGTTCTAGTTTTGAATCAGAATCAAATTTTCCAACGTTAACAATTACTAGGCATGAACTAAGTATATATGTTTATCACGGGTAATTTTTGCTTGCTTACTCATATATATGGATAGTATTTTTGCACAAATTTTACAAAATGCTAATTTTAGGGAGAGCTTATTCTAACTTTTGTTGTCAATAGAGATTTTCTCATATTTATTGCGCATTGCACAATGCACATTATAATCAAATTTAAATCATTTTAAAGGACCCCAATTTTTGAGTTGGCGTGTTATAAGTCATTGATGCAAATTAAATGACTTTAGTAGTTTGTTGGTGGGCCACTACTGCAGTGAAGTTATAAATTATATTATGGTGGGGTTTAATTTCTAGTCAAAAAGAGTAAAACTTTAATTCATGATGGCAGGGGAATTACATAAAATTGTTATACTATAGTTCAAGAGTAACAAATTAAAGGCTTTCATCACACACCCCTTCCCTTTTCTGATTCCATGTCACTGATGAGAATAGAAGCATTTTCCATAACCTGATTAAAGACAAAAGCAAAACATATAGGTCAAAACAAAGGAAAAATCTGATTAATATATATCAGAATAAAATGTTAGAAAAATATTTTATTCATAAACTAATAAATTTTGAATGCTCTCTATAATTCTTCACACTATAAAAATAGCTAGCAATACTTTTATTTAGGCATGATACATAAACATATCATTTAAGTTGGCTTCATTTGATATTTATATTTTTAATTGTGCACAAATATATACTTAAACTTGTATAAAGTTGAACAAATAGATACACACGTCCTAGTTAACAATTTATATCCTACACGGCAACATACATGACGTCTTATGTGTATTATGTCATGTAGTACGTATGTGTCTACTTGTTCAGTTTTTATACAATTCTAAGTGTTTACTTGTGTACACCCTTATGTCAGCACAAATCAAGTTAAAAGAGCTACCATATTTATATATTATGTCAATAATAGGAAATGTGGCTACTTTTACTATTAGATAATCTGAAAAATGTCACTACAAATTCTAACTATATATGGAATTAAATAAACTTACAGTTATTAAACTCTAACCATTTTGAGTTTACTATTCCAACTTTGAATTATTCTAATTAATTCCAACAATAAACAACTAAATGTCCATATGTATGTATATATGTACATTAAGAAACAAGCAATACCAAATATATACTTACTTGGATCACTGAATGTAACAAGCCCAGTTCCTTTGAAATCACAGTTCCAATAATTCCGCCCATGCATCTGATAATACGCGTTCATCGCGTAGGATGCATGGGCATAAACTTTATCAGGTTGAAAACAGTCTCCATTTTCATCTATCTCTCTACAGTCTACTCCCCCGGGCCCACAACAGAAATCGAGCACCGCCTGTATTACCTTCTCATCCGCATGCGGCTTAGCCACACACCAAACTGAAGGTCCACTACTTCTCAACAAAGACGACTCTATTTTCCCTCCAAATTTCTCATTACTACAAAATTCACAACTCAAATCCACATCATAAACCTTCGTTCCATCCCCGTTGAAAATCCCAAAATTCCTCTCACTAATTCCTCCTTGTTTCTTGTTTTCGTTGAATAACGCAAACACAAAAACATCGATCCGATCTTTAGGGTTCATCGGAGTACCTTTATTCGACTGAGCACGTTCAATTAATCGAGTATTATAAGTTCTAGCATTTTCATTAGTTGCAGATGCATCTCCTTTCGATGGCCATCGTGACTCTGATACCACAATTTGAATAGTCCGATTCCCAAATCCCAATGCATTGATTGCTGATCTAATCGCATCAATTTGTGCATCTAGCATGTTAGTATACACGTAACCCTTAGGGTCACGTACCCCAGACGCGTTACCCATAACGCGTATTCTAAATTAACCATACTGGGATTGTCCCGGTATGCAAAATATGGATATGCATTAATCATGAAAGGGGAATTTGTATCAGCTAAAAGCGTGACAATAGAAGTCATAACAGGAAGGAGAGTGGTAGCAAATGTAGACGACGATGGTGGAAATGAAGAAGCAAGAACAGCCATGCTATGTGGTGTAGACACTTTAATTTTGCGGTCTAATCCGCGTGATAGTAAAACTGAATGCAGATTTTCCATTGCTTGGAGTAATGCGTTATGATCTAATAATTGATCGTCGGTTAAATACTCATTTCCAACGGCAATGGTGACGATGGAAGTCGAAGGGATAAAAGGCAATATACGAGTAACGAACCACTTATCTACATTGGATTGAGTCGCGCTTAAGTTTCTGATGTGGGAATTTTCAACAGCAACAATGAGATCAATGCCGGTGTTGGAAAAAGCTTCAAGGATTTCAGGATTGGTATCGTAGATCTTAACTTTATCGAAGATTGTGGATTGAAGTAGCTGAGCTACTTTTTTCGGTGAAGGAAGGTTGTTTCCGATAGTCCCATAATTTATTCCTACGCCATAAACATCGTAGCTAATAAGAGGGAGGAGAATGAAGACAAGACTACAAAAGAGAGACATGCTAGAGGTTGCCCTGATGGGGGAGTGCAGTGTAGTTTAATTATGTATGAGGAAATCTTCTACTTCTATCCGTGACATAAATTCAAACATAAAGATTTTAAAATTATTATAAATTACAATAAATAATAACTTAAAATAATAGTCAAAATATTTTAGTTAAAGAAAAATTTAATTGATTCTCAAAACGAATAAATTGAAACGGAGAAAGTAATAAAATTACATGATTGTCATCAATAAATGTGATGCAGTGGATGAAGTTGTTTCTCCTTTAGCCAGATATCTCAAATTCGAGCCCCGAGTATATATAAAAAAATTGATAGGAAATGTTTTTTCCCAAAATGAAATCTTATACCGTGCAAACTCAAATATAATCGGACTTCAATTCAAATATCAAACATGAGTAAAAAACTAATTTTTTTTTTTAAAAAAAAAACATTACTGTTTTTGTTCCAATTTATGTGTCACTTTTCATTTTTTGAGAATCAAACAATTTATGTTTGATTGACAATTATCCCATGAAATTTTCAAATTTTCTTAAATGAAATTTATATATTTATAAACTACGTAAAAAATACTATAAGTGTCTATAATTCACAATTTAAAATATTTTTAAAAATACAAAAATAATAATTTATAATTAAAAATATCAAAATATAAAAAGCGTAACATTGAAATTGATGGACTACATGATTAATATGATATTGTACGTGTGATGTGTCCTAGAGAAATTGAGTCAAAGTAGTGGGTCATCTTTTATTTCAAAATTGTGTAATTTGTCAAAGTGGTGGGTCATCTTGTATTGAAAAGTAGTTACACAATTATGATTCTCGTAGGAGGTAAATCCGGATGAATTTGAAATCCCGCACCTACAAAGATAAAAATGTCGAAAAAAGGTCGATCGCGTTTTGATTACATTGAAACCCGTGCGGCATTCTGCATCCAGCTAGGTAGTTGAAGTGACGACGGAATCTATTAATTATTACAAGGCATATCCCGGCCAAGCTCCTCCACACATCTCCAACCAGGATCGGCGGGGCGCAGACGGGTGTCACCTGAAATTAGCTGGACCGTTGTTCCGTCCCGTTAATAAACGGAATGAGATGGTTAATATCACGATTCAGATCGTCGTGATTGACATCCACACTAACTCTCCGATGGGAGAACCGTTACTACAACCCAACTAACCAAATTAACGAAAATTACAACATTTAAAGATACGGAAGCAAGTTTAAATGTAGAAATTATATAGAGTTCCCATAAACTCCAAAGGTTTAAATAAACTAGTCAAACTAATGCGGAAGAACAATCCCTAGAACCTGAAAGTCATTGTACCAAAACATCTAAAGTGCGACAAGTCTAAGAAAAGGGTACAACCCCAACCCAACATAAGAAGTGTCTAAATAATACACCCTAAACAAATAGCCTGAGTCCGAAAAGAGTGGACTTAAACAAGAGAGATCCATGGTAGCCTGAAAAAACTGGTTCACCCTTGAATCCGGTCACACTCAATAGTCACCTAACTGAGGTCTGTCAGTAGCCGCCTGAAGATGCCTTGTACACAACAAAGAAAGAGCAAGTGCAGTATCGGTACACAACCACAGTGTACTGGTAGGATCACACGGCTATTCCAGTAAGCGAGATATATATAAGCAGTCACAACAAAGTAAAACACGCATATACATAATATATATATCAGTTATCATTTCCGGAGCAATGTACAATTCGACATTCTCAATAACAAGTATCTATGACAAGTCAATGGTCCTTTCATTGAACCCAATTCAATGGTCCTCTCATGGAACTCATACACAAACTGTTAGTGTGCCGGAACGTGGTACCCGATCCTAATTAGTGTGCCGGACGTGACACTCAATCCCATATGTGCGTCGAAACGTGGCACATGATCCAAGTTAGTGTGTCGGAACATGACATCCGATCCAATATATATGTCGATACGTGACATCCGATTCCAATTATTGTGTCGGAACGTGACACCCGATCCATTCAACAAGCCACAATCACAATCACAATGTACATTCTCATAATCATACAATCAAGTGTTGGTTCATGACATACAATCATTCGTTCATACTCAATTACATTAGGTGTGATCAATAGGCTTTATTCACATGCATACATGCATTACAATGAAGCAATTACTAACATACATCATGCAAAACATGAAATCATAACCATCACCTACCTCGAACAAAGCTTGAATCCCATAAGAAACTTGATTATTTCCTTTTCGGATTCTTTCCGCTTGTTCTTGGTCTACAAACAATTAATATAACGTGAATATCAATAAACAAGACCTGATTACCCGGATTATAATCAATACTATCAACCCTAGGTCAAACCATTGATCACCATACCCATATTAGGGCTTTTTTCACCATAATTCCCAGATCAAAACCCTCCCCCATCGATAATTACCCAAGAAACTAAGTTTTACGGATCGAAAAATGGATTTGGGGAGTAAAAACCGTACCTTTGGTGCTAGAAGAGGTGGAAAACCTTCAAGAAGTATCCCTGGGTCATTCCTTAGCTCTCAAGATCGAATGTTGTAGAATAATAACGTTTTTGGGGTTTATTTCCGACTTAAGTAGCGACTGTCCCGCCACAGCGGGCCTCATCACACCACAGCAGCCCCGCCTTGGCGGGAATAATTCCACCTTGGCGGCTTGCACGAAAATAAAGAGTTAAATTCAGAGCTTCAAACCCCCATTTCACAACACACTTTCAATCCATGACACTCAGAAAATACCTGTTCACGTTAAGATCAGTTTCGTGAGTTCTACTCGCTCGAATTCAATTTCGTAAAGTTGTACGGGTTCCTTAACGTCTTAGTTATCTACTCATGTGATAAAATTCATAATTAGATCTCTCATTCATTACTATATTTCCCTAGACCTCACTGACTCTGATTTCATCCAAAACTGGACTAGGTTAGGAAATTCCAAGTTACTACCAAAAAGTTTTCTGACCTCAATTTTTTCCCATTGCTTTTTCCTAACGATGGAAATCAGGTCGTTACAGTTAATTATTATTTTTAAGAATTATTTAAATTATTAAAAGTGTAAGGTGGATTCGACCTAGAGCATAACTGGATAGTGAGATTGGAAAACGTGAGGGCCTTAAGCAGTAAATTTTTCAAGACGTCTAATATTATTGAGCTACAACACCTTATTCTGTCAAGAATGTCTACAATATGTTATTTAATCACATCGTATATCATTTTATACTTATATATATTATATTATTTTCCAACAAAGAGTGTGCAATTGGACAACCTGACTATAACATAGCTACGTCCCTGATTATGAAGATTTTTAGAAGAAATTAGTTTTAGGTTTCAACTTTGACGAAGATAACATATGAAAAAACGTTATAAGCAATATTTTATTGTGAATATCCTTCGTAATCGGAGCATCATAATCGTTGCTAGTGATGCCGACCGGCGGAGAGGTTTTCAGCCGAGTGTTCAAAAATAACACTTATTTTCTGTCCATTCACTTTCCTTTTTACATCTCTTTTATTTTTCTTTTATATTATATTGGGAAAACTTTCAAAACAACAATATTTTAACATTTAATAGGACCTCATAGCCTAGGGTTGAATATCGGTCGGTTCGATTCAGTTTTGAAGTTTATCGATTTGGCTTATTGGTTATCGGTTTGTAGAGATGCTAAACCATTATAGAACCATTAAGATATTGGCTTATCGGTTATTGGTTTATCGGTTATTGATCGTTATCGGTTTAACCATTAAGATTTGACACAAAAAAAATTTGAAAATCACTTAGAAACAATGTGACAAACCAAATGAACCATGCATATGAGTTCATGAGTTACATCTTACTCAAAAGCAAACACTTTTACATTATAGAATAACCAAGTTTTTGAGACAACCAGAGATAAAAGTAGGAAATCAAACTCTAAGTCAAGGACTTTATAAACAAAATGGTATAAATATAATTATTTAATTTACTATCGGGTTATCAGTTAACCCGTTAAGAAAAAATCTCAAACCGTTAAGATCCGATAACCCGATAACAAAAAAATCAAAATCGTTATCAAAATTGCTAAACCAATAACCCATTACTCATAAACCACTAACTTTTTTTCGGTTTGGATTATCGGTTTTGAACAGCCCTATCATAGCCACACTTTCAATATTTATTTAAAATGTTAATATTTTAGTTTGTTATATTGTTGATTTATGAAAAAAAAAAATCATTCGTTTAATTTGAAAAAATACAATTAGTTAATAACAAAATGGAAAAAATCAAGGGAAATAATAAATTCAAATAAGGTAATTTTTTAATTTAAACCAATAAAGTAATCATAATTTTGGTATAACTTTAAGTCTGCCTAGTTTTTTTTTCCACTACTCTTACCCTCTTTTCATCTTTTATTTTTGGGATTAAATTTTCAAAATTCCTTTCCTATTATACGTGTTTGGTTCCACAATCGACATGGCTTCTCTCTCCATTATTCCTCAAATTTTCAATATTGATTTTTAAGTACACTCCTTCTAAAATACTCAATCTATGTTGAATTGAAGTCGATTGATTTAAGATTTTGCTGGCAATGAAGAAGATTTTAGAATGAATACAAAATAAAAAAGAAATACAAAATTTGTTGGCATACAAAGTGAACACAAAAAAATTTAAAACTTGTTGGCATACATTTAGAATTAATACAATATAAAAAAGAAATACAAAACTTGTTGACATACAAAGTGAGATTGACATACAAAATGATATTGAAATACAAAGTGAGCACTACAAAAAATACAAAAACTTGTTGGCTATTTTGCATCACAGGGGTATGTTGAGCAATTTAGCCCCATAATCAATGCATATTCTCTTAAGCCAAAACAAGCAGACTTATCATTCACACAGAACCAAATTTCATATAATTTTTTGTCATTTTTCACACGTCACAACAACATATAATTGACCATTTGTCCATTGAACTTGAAATGTTCTGGAATATGTCTCAAGTGTCCAAAACAAGTATCCCTAAAGTCTTCATAAATGTTTTCTTGAACTAGAAGATTTCTACAATCACAATAAACAATACCATCCTTGCTCTTACAGAATTTTTTGTTGGAAACGATCCTATCTCATCCATTCATGTCTTTAAATCATACGACTTACCATAAATGTTCTTGCACAAATTGGCAAAGGCAAGGGATCTTCACCCTCATCACCAGTTTGGATATCTCTACTACTCTCCTCATCTTCACTATCACTTTTTTCATCACTAGATTCAACATTGGGCACTAGTGTCCTGGTAATTGTCAATCTCGGCCATTGTATCTGAATTCGAGTTTGACTTATGTTCTTCCACAACAATTTCTTTCTTTTTTTGAAGCTTTGGAAATTTCTTCAGCCTTTCTTTTCTTATTTTATAGAAGCATTAGGAACAAATCGTTTAATGATGTCACCTCTAGTTTTATCCATATTGTACTATATACAAGCAAAAACAAATTTTTCATAACAAATTATCGACCACTAGTCTATTAACACAATCAGAGCTTACAGTAAAAACAGATGGAAAAGAAGTAGCAGTTCAAAAATAGAAATCGACAATGTCATTGACATAAACACCATTAAAATCGATCCAACTACGATAAAAAATTTCAAATCACTTACATTAAACTTTCGAATTTTTTTTATGCATTATCCAAATCAAAACGTCATTAACGATGTGGAATCAAAAACATGAACTAAAAAGGGTCAGATTTTTGAAGTTTAAGCAAAAATCTAAATCACTATACTAGCGCAGTTAAAAAATAAATCAAATATGACTAAAAGTTACTGAAAATATGATTAAACTTACCTGAGAGGAAGAACATTGAACAAGATTCTACTGAACTTGGGGAAGAAAATTGAACAAAAGAGACCCAATTCACTTCGTTTGGAATCTTTTATGGGATCTTACGTTTGTTTATGGTTTCAAGAATGGAAGATGGAAAGGTTGGTTCTTGGAGAAAGGTGTTTTATGGAGGTTTATGATATCGATAAAGATGGTATATGGAAGATCAAACGCCACATTGGATGTTCTGAGAACTTCTAAGGTTTCATCGGAAAAGAGTTTTCTAATATTGAAGTTTATTAAATATTTTTTTTTATTGGGATTGTACTTTATTTTTGGAGGGATTAAATTTATTTAATATTTGAAGTGTTGGGAAGAAAATAATTTTTTAAAACTTGTATTTTATCCTCCAAGTTTTTAAACTAACAAAAAGGTCCCTGACCCCACAACCCAGCCCCACTTTTTCACTTTTTCTTAACCTAATCCTACAAAATAAATTGAGTGTCTATGGACTAAAATAAGTTTAGTTGGTGGGTACAACACCAAATTATCTCACCTTAGTTGGAAAGTGAGATTCGAACACGTGAGTGTCCTAACCACTGACTTTTTCAAGACATCTAATATTACTAGGCTACAACACTTTATTCTATCAAGGATGTCCACAATATGTTATTTAATCACATCGTATATCATTTTATACTTATATATACGATATTATTTTCCAACAAAGAGTGTGCAATTGGACAACCTGACTATAACATAGCTACGTCCTTGATTATGAAGATTTTTAGAAGAAATTAATTTTAGGTTTCAACTTTTGACAAAGATAACAGATGAAGAAATGTTATAAGCAATAATTTATTGTGAATATCCTTCGTAACCGGAGCATCATGATCTTTGCCAATAATGCCGACCGGCGGAGAGGTTTTCGGCCGAGTGTTCGAAGATAACACTTATTTTCTGTCCATTCACTTTCCTTTTTGCATCTCTTTTATATTATATTATATTAGAAAAAATTTCAAAACAATAATATTTTAACATTTAATAGGACCTCAAAGCCACACTTTCAATATATTTATTAAAAATGTTAATATTTTATTTTTTTATATTGTTGATTTATGTAAAAAAAAATTCATTCGTTTAATTTAAAAAAATACAATTAGTTATAACAAAATGGAAAAAATCAGGAAAAATAATAATTCAAATAAGGTAATTTTTAAATTTAAACCAACAAAGTAATCATAATTTTGGTGGAACTTTAAGTCGGCCTAGTTTTTTTTTCACTAGTCTTACCCTCTTTTCATCTTTTATATTTGGGATTAAATTTTCAAAACTCTTTTCCTATTATACATGTTTGGTTCCACAATCTACATGGATTCTCTCTCCTTTATTCCTTAAATTTTCAATATTGATTTTTAACACTCCACTGAAAATACTCAATCTATGTCGAATTGAAGTCTATTGATTTAAGATTTTGCTGGCAGTGAAGAAGATTTTAGAATTAATACAAAATAAAAAAGAAATACAAAATTTGTTGGCATACAAAGTGAGCACAAAAAATTTGAAACTTGTTGGCATACATTTAGAAGTAATACAAAATAAAAAAGAAATACAAAACTTGTTGACATACAAAAATGAGATTGACATACAAAATGATATTGAAATACAAAGTGAGCACAAAAAAAATACAAAACTTGTTGGCATATAGTTAGAATGAATACAAAATAAAAAAAATACAAAATTGTATGAAGCCTAATTTAGAATATCATACAAAATTCTGTAAAACTATTTATCTATTGTCCTATAATATAATACAAAATTAAACATATACATAATTTGAAATGAACACCACCTAAAAAATAAATACACTCAAATTTTAGCAAGATACCACATGAATTTTGTAATGAATACAAAATGCAACGTAATGGACCATAAAAACAGTAAAGAATACAATTTGATAGTTTAGACACAAAATGCAACATGCCATAAAGGTGTTCCTCGTCACTTTGACCTTCAACAATTCCATCACTTCTTAAGCACCCATGATTCTTCTTTTTTTTTTGAACTATTGATTTCATTACTCGGGTGGGTAGGATCATGTCGTAATTTAGATCCGCTCTCTTCAGCCATTTTAGCCGCACAACCTACATTTTCGAAGAATCCTTGGGTAATGTGTATATGAATGTTAATGTAGTTTACTGCTATTTCTTCAATACATGGGATACCTCTTGTAATCCTCTTTGAGTCCGCTATTAGAGAGGAATCTTTGAAGTTTTCCTTATCTAAAATCCTAATCGAAATTGGAGAATTTACTAAGCAACTACACAAACAAATATTTTGAAAGGTTTAAACAAATACAAAATTGGTAAGAAAACCTAAAACTCGTTAAAAGATACATATCTGAATCAATGAGATCATTGTGAGTATCTTTTGAGATATTTGTTCCAATTTCTGAAAAAACCCAACACCTCTTTTTTTTTTCCAACAAACTCTCAGAAAGTATCATAATCTTATCAACATTATTTGACTTTTATAAGATTGAAAAAAGAAAAATGCACAAAAATAGCTAAGCAAGCAGCCGCAAAATCTTTTCAATGTTAAATGATGATAGGTTCTTATCTATAATGGTGTGCTCACACTTGAGGGTTACGATATCAGTAACAGAAGCCATGACACTAAATGCAGCATAAATCGACATCTATTGATGAGAGAAGCGGTAGATTAAAAAATAAAGAACAAATTGAAAGAGGGAATTAGATGAGAGAGAATTTTTTTTTAAAAAAAGAAATGAGAGAGAACGTAATGGCTGAAATGTGGGCTGAATGTGAGATAATTAGGAACTAACCTAGTATACACTTTATTTACTAAAATATTGACATTTTTAATAATTATTTTATAGTGTAGATGTTTTTAATAATTATGTTAGGAATTTTGATTAGTGAGCTAATTTTTCCTATTATATTTCGTTTTTGGGCCATAGTCGGTTGGGCATGGCTTTTGTAATGTTGGACTTTATTTTATTGAAAATGGTAACTTACACAAATTTCACTATTTTTAATAGCGGTGTACATAGTTCAGGTTGCTTTGATTTTTTATTTTTTAAAAATCAAACCAATTATGGCAGTTTATTAAATTTATAAACCAAATCAAACCAATATAAAATCGGTTCTTTCAGTTTCAATTTTAGTCGGTTCTTTCGATTCTATCGATTTTCCAGTTTTCTCGGTTTTTAAAGAATATTTAGGTTTTACAATAGGAGAAGTCAATATTCATCTATTCATCTTTATTTTGTACAAGCTGGAGGTGTTTTTAGTACGGTGAATTGGCTTTATTCTACATTTGGACAACTATCATTGTATAAGACATGCACTCAATGTAGCAATATGTTTATCTACCCATTTGCAATATGTTTATTAGGACTTAGGAGTGTACAAATGAACAAAGCTTTGTACCTTTATAACCCAGCATCCTGAAAACTGCTCAATAACCCATTTTATTTCAATCTGATTTCTACAGGTTTTGATTATCAAGATCTTCACATGATCAACAGGAGCAATTGTTTTATAAAAAAACAAGTCTATTTAACATTGAAAAATAAAAACATAACAGTTCACATCATGTTTGTAAATAGTCCTTCAAGAAACCCAACAAAAGAACTACGAAGCTACTCTAGTAATCTTTAAACACCATGATGCAGCTGCATATTTTCTTCATCCAAACTAATATATATACTCAAAAGGTCACCTAGACATACATTATGAAAGAAAGGAATTTATCAGCACGTGAACAAGTAACTAGACTTGTAAACTTAACTTTGTTAAATAATAAAGAACTGTAAAACGCTATTTCAATAAAGGGGAAGGAAATACCTATATATCAAAAGAATTGTAAAAAACTATTTCATTAAACTAATCGATACTCAAAGGAGCACCTAGACATTCTAAAAGGTAAAAAATTATTAGCACATAAATGTGTAATTAGATATTAAATCACTTGTCACGTCAACTTTGTTAGATAGCAACTAGCATAAAGTTTTTCTCAAGTAGAAAACTAATAGCAAAATAGAAAATTAAGAATTAAATTAGTAAATTACCTTTTTCAACTTCTTCAATTTTCTGAACTTCCTCCCAATAATCTTGAACCTTCCATTCTTTAGAAGGTGATTGTATCCATTGTTGAGTGCAAATAAGAGTTTCTACTATCTTTGGTGATAAAAAATTCCGATATGAATCAAGAATACGATCACTTGTACCGAAAGTTGATTCAGATGCAACAGTGGACACGAGAATAGAAAGAACATCCCTTGCCATTTTTGAAATAGTTGGATATCTACTCGATCAAGCTTTCCACCAAGTCAAGATATTGAAATCTTTTGGCTTCTCTACATTATCCATCAAATATTGATCAAGATCAGATTTTTTTTTCAATGTTTTCCTCCTCTTCTAAATGTTTCTCCCATTGAGAATGCAATATATCATCAACTTCACCCATCATGTTAGTGTCACCTCCAATATTATTAGTAAAAGTTCCAGTCGAAAAATTATTATAGTGATTATACAAGCGTTTAATTTTCTCAATAAAGAGTCATATAATTTGCTTAGAATAAAATTGACATATTGCATCTTATACCAAGGATCCAACACAATAGCAATGAACAACAACATGTTCAAATTCTCAAGTTTCTCAATATTCTCCCAATATTTATCAAACTTAACCTTCATCATTCAAGCCATGTCAATCAAAATAAGATCTTCACTACAAAATTTAAAGTAGACTGATAGAAATAAGAAAACTATATTTTACAATTTCTCTTTGATTTACTACATAATATTCTTCTTTTTGTCGTTTAAACCAATTTCTTATTATTGGTATTTCGAATATTTTTTCTACACTTAGGTCTAATTCTTTTCCTTTTATTTGTTTGAATATATTATTATCAAATATTATTTTTTGTTCTGAAGATTCTTCATTTTGGTATTCTTCCTTAGTTATTATTTGTATATCTTTTTCAGTCATTCGTTATATTATAGAATTCATTATTTGTAGTAGATCTGGGGTTAAGATTTAAAAATGTCTAGATTTTGTATAAGAAATTGGTCAAAGAGAATGTTGTACTTTATATTCTAAGTTATTTAATTTTATTTCTAGATATAAAATAGTCTTTCTTTGTGCTATTATAGATTTGTGATAAGTTCCTGCAAATATATTACTGTTAAGTCTATCTTGCCTATGTCTCAATTCTTGTCGTTTTGCTATAATTATTTCGGTAAGTTTTTGTCTATATTCGTTATTCTCGTTATTCATTGTATCTTTAAATATTGAATATATTTATATTCTATTTTAGATATATTATCTATTAATTTATCTAATTTGTCGTTATCAGTTTTTGTGATATTGAGTTGTTTATATTCCGGATCTAGTTCATAATGATCTAATATGAATTTAATCAATTATAAATATGATAGGAAGGAATAATTGAAAATAAAAATCTTCATAACAACGAACATGACTACATACATGCATGATGAAATGATAAAAAACTATGAGACTTTAATCTTATATATACTTAAAAATATAGAAATAATAGAATTAAGAAGAATAATATGGGAAAAAATATTTAATGATAACGAATTAGAAGATATATTAAACCAACAATGGTATGAAATA